>JAABKK020016505.1:19208-37129 GCA_011634745.2 Catotricha subobsoleta
TTTAAATGTATAACATTTTCAGAAAATTTTAACATTTTACGTGATCTTTAAAATGTATTTTATATACAAAATATTTTATAAAAGAAATACTTTCGGGCTTAGGTAAGACTAACATGTTATTACCTAAATATTGTGTGTTTTTTTTTTTTTTTTAAATATATAGAATTATGATTTATATTTGATGTTGCCATAGTAAACTACCTGAAATATTTAAGTGCTATATGTTTTATGGGGTGTATCAGCTTCAGGTTACCATTATATGGTTTTATTATATCAATTGAAGTTACTCATTGCTTTTTAAATATTTATAATAATCTTTAAAAGCCTGTCTTTATTTTAAAATGTATTTTCACTTTTTAAGTGTTTTTTTTTTTTTTACAAGAAAAAAATGTAAATATTTGTTGATAAAAATGGTGAATATTGAAAAATGTACATTGAAAATTACGTTGTGATTTTTTTTCCTACGTGTGTGTACGGATGAATAAGGGATAATAAACCAGTTAACCACAATAATCAAATATCAAAATTATAGTTTGATCGAATGTAGAATTTAATTTTGTAGCTGTGTGTGATGCCTAAACTAAATTATATTTGCTTAAACCTCATAATGGCAGTTAACTCCATTAGAAATATCAGTAATTTAATTTTGTAATGGACTCAAAGTGAAGTACATATTTTCAAATTGTTAAATGAATATTCAATATAGAATCAGGGTTGGGAGTATTTAAAACTCTTCCTCTACAATTTTTTTTTTGTATTTGTATCTAAAATAGTCACGAAAAAATAATAATAATAATAATTTCATTGATTTGTACCAAGGTCATATACGTATAATGAAATTAAAGTAATTTCATTGAACATAAAAAAAGAATAAAATTCAACATCGGATCACTGGCCTAAAACAGACACTAAAATAACATTACATATATAATTTCTTTTTCAATTAGATAAATCAATGTCTACGTTAAATTTCTAAAAAAAAAAACAATAAAATTAACTATCGCACTCAATATGGTGACTAAATTTATAATTTCCTCAAAAAAAAAAAACAAAACAATATCGGCAATCAATTAAAAACGAAAATGTAATTATCAATTTACATTTCAACAGTAACTAAAGCATAATATTACCTAATTAATTAATTAATTTTTTCAATCGATTATTCATATTGTTCCGTTTTTTTTTTCTTATTTTTTTTATTGTTTTAATTGCCATCAAATGAATTAAAAAACTAAAATAGAAATTCTATAAATCTTTTCGTATTACTGTAATACTTTTTACTTTGTGTATAAAACTGTAATCATTCATTATGCAACGAGAGAAAAAAAAACAAAACAGCTACTTTTAATAATTATAATAATTATTATTTAGTAATTTGTTAATTGAAACTCGACAATATCACGCGGACTGTGGTAACAAACATAAAATGAATACTTTCATGTAATCAAATTTAATTGGCTGTGCATACGATTCATAATAATAATAGTATTCTGAACTCTGCTATTTCCATTTGAATAAAGGAATAGAGGCTTTAATAGTATATATTTAATTAAAATCTAAATTAACCACAAATGCAATGGAATATCTACACATATTTTACCTCTCACCACCCTCTCTCTCTTCGAATAACGGATACTATACCTTCATAAACAATATTTTGTTTGGAAAATCCTTTGCACACAACTAAAAATCTGTTTACACATAATTTTATAACAAATAAATTTTATTTAATTATATAATTATATTATCAATGTTTCACATAGTTTTCTGTATATACAACTACGTAATATTTAATTGTACATTCGACCCAACCAAATATTTCCCCCATAAACTAACTACTATAATTTTATCTGAAATTTTCTGGCAAATTTTGGGTTGAATGGTATTTGTCTGTTTATAATAATTAACAATAATATATTATGTGCTGTGCATGCGTACCTAATTATTGAAATTAATATTAAAGGGGATTAGATTAACAATTTGGTTTAATAAAAAAAAAAAAATATATAGAAATCCTAGGCATACAAAATGGAATTCTATATTTATATATTGGATTTGGATGAATGTTATTTAGTGATATCGGAATTACAGTTTAATCAGCAGCAATTGCTAAAACCACATTTGAATACCATTAGAAATGATATACATAAATATTAATAAAATTAGAACATATTTATTTAATTCATTTTGGAATAAAATAAAAAAAAAAAAAAAAAAAACGGCCATTAATTGTATTTTTATTTCTTTGCCTTATTTGTTTGTTTATTTATTATTTAATATTTGACATATAATTAATGAATATTTTTGTATGTTTAGCCATAAATTCATTTTTTTGCTTTATTTATATTCATATATATTATATACATATAATATATATTTTTTTTTTTTTTGGTTTATATTTTATCTTTTCGTATAATTATAATGGAGCATTAAAGATAGCTGAGGCATGAAATAGAAATACCTAAAATTAATTTTCAGGAGACATTACATTTTGTGTGTGTATGGTTTTGTTTTTCTATCGAAATATAACCCAATAAATAATGCCTTTCAAGCAACCATATAATTTCTCTTATCATGAAAGTAATAATAAAATAAATAAAAAAAAAAAAACAAGAAAATGTGAAGATAAGTAAAGAGGCTTCTGAAGTTTTTTTTTTTTTCTTTTTTTTAATGAGCGGTTTGTTCGTAAAATTAGTTTTTAGTTATATGATGAAGAATAAGTAAATGTTCTTATTTTTGTTTTGTTGAACATTTTCTGGATAGAAAATACAATCATTGCAGATAGGCAGTACTTGAGTTATTTAATTAACTGATCTGTTTGGATTTCTATATGCAATAATAAGTTTGCATCAAACCATTTGCTTAACTGAAAATATGTGATTCTGATTTATGGGAAATTAACGCATAAAAAAACATATTACCAAAAATTGTGATCACGTGTATGAAGGCGACATTGCTTTTTTTCAAGTTAATTAATGTTTGGTTTCGCAAAAAATTATTCAAAATTTTTATCGAATTTACAATTTAATTAATATTTATTCAAGGATTTCTTTTTTTTTTGTTTTTTTTTTTTGTGAACATTGAGAGGGCGTTTTTATCTGTCATTAAATTAACCAAAAACAACAAACTTTTTTTTTGTTTATAATCTATTCCAATTAATATCTATCAAATTACGAGATACAAACATTGAATCCAAATGAATTAATGCGGTCTCGCATTTCTTACAAATTGCATATTAAAGATAATTATAGTTTAAATTGTGACATATTTTATAAACTGGAATCCATAAAAACGATGTTTAACCATAAAAGTTAAAATCAACACACTAAATACATCATTTTAAAATCATCATAAATTTATAAAATATTTATAAATATGCGCTATAAATTTGATGAGACCGTTAATATTATATATATGATATATAAACCGATGGCGATATTCACTTATTAAGTCACAGTCGAAAATATGAAAATATGAGCATAAGCAATAAATTATAATTATTACATAATAGCGCCGCGGCGTGTAGAAATCACATAAACTATATCTTAAATAACCAAACAAAACATATTTTATCTTATAGTTTTCTTCGTTATGCCTTTTTTTCTCTCGTCATATTTAGTTTATTTTATTTTATTTTATTTATAAATTTTTTTTCTTCTAATATTTCATCTTGTGACGATTTATTATGAATTTTATGTATAGTTTTTTTTTTTCTTCTACTTGATATTTATTAATAAAATAAATAAAAATAAAGACATAAAATATTATTTATTACGATTCCATTAAAAAAAAATAAGGTATATAATGCCGTTTTTAGTCAAAAGCAATAAAAAAAAAAAATACCTAATTTTTATTTTCGGAGTTTCCTTCTGAACTATTAAATACTCAAATTATTCAGCAATCATTTTATTCTTTCCCTATAAGCATTCATATAAAATTTGAAGTATTTTTATGACTATAAGGTCGTCGTATTCAACTACATATACAATTATTTTGTGATATGAAAATCATTTGGTCATCATTTTCATATTCTATGCGCATTTATATACTCACAGCTCACAGGTGGTATTATGAACAAATGACTATAAACAAGAAAAAATAAATTAAAATAAATATTTAATTTCTCCAGTTTTATTGCATTTTTTTTTCTTTAACTATTTTTTTGACATTTTTAGTCTTTTCATTTTTTATTTCAAAGATAAAATTGATAAAATAAAAGAAAAAAATAAGGCATAAGAAAGGAATATTAAAATAACAGCATTTTATTTCTTCTATCTCCAAAAGAATGTAAATTTTTCATTTATTTTTCGTTTTCTTTAGAAATATCAGTGTCATTTTTCCGTTTTATTTTTTTTTTCTTTACCAAACTTTAAAAATGCATAAGAAAATGTCGCTTATAATAAACAGGAAGTTGACTGCATTCTATATCACAATTAAGCGAAAGACAGTTGTTTTTGCGCGCCCAGTTGGTCTTCTTTTCTTTATATTTCATTTCTTTCTTCTTTTTTTTTTATATCAATCTCTTATGTATGTTGTCTGCTTTTTTTTTACACTTTTTACTTATTATTTTTCTCTTGATGTTAAAACGCAATTTTTGTGTATATTCAAATGGATATAAATTTTCTATTATTTTTTTTTTCTTTCTTGTGTGCATATTTTTCCGTTTTGCCGATTTATAAAATAATATACGTTTGCTTGTGCCAAGAAAAAAGCGTATAAAAAAAAAAAAATTGTACAAAGAGAATGATGAGCAGAAAAACAATGATCTTAAATATAAAAGAACAAGGCAAAGACATAATTTTCAAAAGTTAGCATCTTCTTTATATTTATGATAAGTTCTCGCTGGCAAAAGAACGAAAAATAAAAATAACATAAAAAAACATAAAGGATTTCTTGTGTTCTGTTCACTGGGTGGAGGTAAATAAATTTTGTTTATTTAAAATTGATGGAAAAGAAAACCATAAATTGTTTTAAAACATTTTTCTTCTTTTTTTTTGGTCTATGTAAACACCGATAGTTTTGATATGAATGTTGAAAATCGTTTCGAATTGCAGCATTTGAAATGATTCTTAAATATAAATTAATGTACAAACAAAATCAAAATTGGTTTTAATTCCGCTAACGAATTTGCAACATGGAAATTGTATATAAATAAATACGCAAATTAGTACTTACAGTTTATAAGTTACAGCCATTATTTTCTTTTGGCTTCAGTTTTTTTTTTTTATTTTTTCTGTTTTTTTTTTGTGTGATTGGTTTTCTATGCAAGTAAGTATCGTATTTAAATTTGTGAATTTTGTTTTAAAACAAAAATTATTCAACCAGAATTAAAACATATAGTTTGTTTTATTCATTAAATCATTTGTAAAATATTTTCTTTAATCTTTGTTTTATTTACTTGAATATAAATATTTTTTTCCGCTCGAACATTTATTTTTATGAAAAACTTTTTGTTTTTTGTTTGTGTTTGACCGCAGTGTAATGCATGATTTTATTTTCGTTTTTGTTTTTTAAATAAAAATTTCTCTAAGATAACTTAACTTCTAAACGGAACCTATAGTTTTTTGTTTTGTTTGGTTTTTTAGTTGAAATTTAAACAGTTAATTTCTTTTTACTTCAATAAATTAAATTTTGTTATTTTTTTTTTTAGCTTAAAAAAACTAATAAAATTTATGCAACCGTAGTTTTTGAGGCAGAGCGCAATGACATACAAAAGCTTATATGTTATTTATTTTATTTCAACACATGACAACGATTTACGCCATAGGCTTTCTTATTTTATAATCAACACAAGAAGTTAATGCAACAAAAATGTTGTGTAAGAGAAAATTTATCATGAGACAAAAAGTGAAATGCTTAATGCAAATTATTTACGGTTACTTGGTCAAATTCACTGTACACTTTTTTTTTTTAATTAAGAATGAATTGCAATACATTGTCCAGGAAGAGTCATTCATCCTTCAATTCTGGACTTTCACTGTAATATTCAACAGAAAAAATTGTCATACTTTTTTCTTTTTTTTTTTTTCGTAAGTATTATTTTTTTGTTCTTGTTTTGAATTTTTATTATTTGAACGAAATAAGAAGAAGAATGAAGCAGTTTGAAATAACTTCCCTGAGGTTAATCGCTATAATTAAAACTCTTGACGAAGCGCTTGATTTCTTTAAATAAGGCAAATTTACTGAGTGCGTAATGATTACTTTTGAATCAACTATTTATTTCTTTCTTTTAATTTAAGTTTATTCTAACTTAAATTAATCTTTCTTTTTCCAAACTATGAAGAGTTAAGGCAGATGCTATTTGCCATATAAAATTTTCATTACCGATTAAACTTTGTATTTCATTAAAAATTAATTCTAAAATTAATTTTTAATTGAAAACTGCAATCAGCTTAAACTGATTTTGCAAGAAAGTTTTCGCTATAAAATATTTATACATTAGTTTTAAAAGTTGGAAATATAATAATTGTAAGACACAGCTATATAAAATAAATTTAACAGTTTACGAAACAATTTAACCTGATATAAAAGGTTTAGTGTTTACGATTATTTTGAATTATCTGTAAATTTCACAAATTGACATTTATAATTGTGTGTCTTCTTAATGAAAGAAATTTTTATTGAAATTTAAGACATATTTAGGAAATGAAATTAAAATCCACAATGTATAGCAAAAAAAAAAATATTCATAAAAGAAATCCCAAATATAAAAAAAAATGACTTGATCATTATAATTCATCCAAAACGTCGGAAATATTCAAAAGAACGAATATACTTATAACGAATATGGAAAGCATCTTATTAATGACTATGGTTCTGTTTTATTGGTTTTTGTGACTTTCAATAATTCCAGTTATTGTGACATGAGAGATCAAAAATTTACAAAATTTAGTTTATTCTATTGTATAATACTGTTGTCTACGCCCAAGTAAAGCTTCTAGGAGCAATTACTGATTTTCGACCTGTTCATATATAAAGCCATATAAGCTGCTAATAAAATATAGATTAACCATTTGCTTTTTAACATTTAGGAGCATTGATGAGAAAAACACTAAAAAATGTAATAGGTTTAAAGTAGCTATGATATAGTGGTGAAAGATGAAATGTTCCTTTATACATACTACATATAACTAAAGTACTTATAAGTCCGTACGCCCCTGCGCTCTATATCCATTCAGCATTCTCTCGACATTAATTTCATTACTGCAAATTACCTCAAAACAATTTTTAATATGAAATTCATTTTCTAGAATGTTTTGTTTTATAACCGAAAATATAATTATAATAACATCATTATACGATTATGTAATATGTAAAACAACATTATCTGGTCGGGATACTTAACAAAATAACGCCATCCTACATTTCAGTCAAAACCAAAACAATTCTTTGAACCGAAAAGAGCCTTGTCTTTTTTTGGGACTGTTATGTGTATACTCTCCGTATTCTTATCTGAATTAGTTAAACACGGTTCTTATATGTATATATATATAATATTAAGACAAACTCAAGTACATATTGTTATAGTTATAATACCTTATGTTTATGTTTTCTACATGCATAATATAATGTTGTTGTTATTCTACAATATACTTTCATAATTAAATGTGAGAAGGTAGGTATATATTCAAAGCTTAAATATAGATATCTTTATTCAAAGTTAGGTGCGGCCTATTTAAACATAAATATATACATATAATATGAAAATATATTCTACATAGAAATATATTTTGAAATTTGCATATATGTAAATTTTTGGTGATTTTGTTGGAACATCATTAAAGGCACCACCAATATTCAAGTTTCAAGTTCTTTTTTTTTTCATGGAAAAAAAAATGCAAATAAATTGTCTTTTTTTACGAACTGATAACCTGTGGAGATTTCGATTTAGCCTGAGCACGTATCATTTTTAAATGAAAATGAAGTAAAAAAAAAAAAAAGAACAGATATATTAAAAACATTCATAAATAACATAACATTTAAAAGTATTCTCGAGCATTATCGTTATTTTAAACCGTAAAACTATATAAATGTCTCAATAAAATAATTTACGAAAAAAAAGTCATAAATTTTTTAAGTAAATATAATATGACTACTTGATGCCTATAAATTAATGGCTCTATACAGTTTTTTTTTTGTTTTTTTTTTTTCGTATTTAATGAATCATTTGGTTGACAATGCATGCACGTTTTTCAAAAGAATTTCTGTGCATATCAAATTGATATCTAGTTATAATTAGACATCAAACATATAAAAAAGCATACCACGCAACAAGTGGCACATGATTGCTTCAAATTCTCTAAAAAATATTTTTCGAAATGAATGTCTTACTGGTATTCAATTTTGTAAAAAAAAAAAAAAAAAAACTCCGAAATACGAAAAATAGAAGTAAATTGTATGATATGTGATACAGCCACATCAACTAAATCTTTATATAGCGTATAAGGAATTGTATAGAGAAAAGTTTCTCTATCTATTTGTTGTTGTAGATTTTCATACTTATTGGAATGCATCCCTTCTTAAACCTATCTAAGCAGTCTGTGAAAACATAGCTAATTGAAAATAATTCGTAGTGATACAACTTAGGATTATCATCATATATAAAGTCTCAACCACTGAAAATAGGAAGA
Source organism: Catotricha subobsoleta (assembly GCA_011634745.2). NCBI lineage: Eukaryota > Metazoa > Arthropoda > Insecta > Diptera > Cecidomyiidae > Catotricha > Catotricha subobsoleta. The sequence goes on from JAABKK020016505.1 coordinate 27,839, forward strand.
AGAGATAATTTTCTTTTCTTTTTTTATTTTTGCTATATACACTCAGACACAACCGTACAAGTGTACAACACATACAACATTTATTAGCTATAGGTAGAAAGAAAGGTACTTAACTATAATAATAATAATATAAACGGAAACGAACTTTTTCGATTACCAATCTGCAGATTACACACAATTCTAATATTAATATAGTTGGGGCAATTGTATTTGTTGTCGATAATTTTCTTTTATTTTCTTCATTTCTTTTTCGTTTTCTCTCTTTCTATCTCTCTATTGGATTGCCTGCTTTTATGGATTTACGGCCAGTTATATTTTTCGCACTAAGTTCAAACTCACTCAAAAAGTTTATTTAAGCATATTACAAAATAAAAGGATATACTTTGTTTTAGCTACCAAGTTTATTGTTTAGTCGATATTATTTTGAATAAAATGTTTTACGACTGTTTTATTTGTTTTATGTATAATATTATTTTTTTTGTTGTTGTTGTTTCTTTTATTATAATATTATTATTTGGTTAAAATATACTTTGAATTTACGCGGTTACGATTGAATTGCTCCCGGGTATAAGAATTTTACATTTTCTTCAATGTGCAAGTTTCACTTTAACTATACATTGAGTTTAACTTCATATTCGTATTTTGTGTAATATTCTACAGTATTTCATCAACACGCGCATACCTACTGGTCGTTATAACGTTTTTCAAATTAAAGATAGATATATAATAATTTAATAGCCACGCGCGCAAAATTTTATATCACACCAATGAAAAAGTTCTATGGTTTACCAAAAGCTAACCATGCGAATTATGAAAAACTTTCTTTTTGCTGATATTTTCAGTTAACTATGATGAACATTGAACAAGTATGTATAAAATCTATAAAATAAAAATGTACAATTTTTTTTTTTCTAACCGGAGGGTATTTATGCGATGGTTTTATTTAAGCTTTGTTGTTGTTCGTTTTTTTTTTTTTTGTTTGTTTGTCTCGTAGTTTTGTTGACATATTGTAACTGGTATAGTTTGAACACGACACAACAATAATAGCCGACTATCAAACATGTTTATTTAATTAATAAATTTCGATTGTATTTATTTTGCGTAATTTATAAATATGAGTGGTTTTTTTATGGCAAACTATTTGTAAATGATTCAATTTATTATTGAAGTTGGAAAAGTACTTTGATTATATTTTTCTTCTTGATTAAATGTATGCGAGATGATTTAATGTGAAAATGTCGTGATGTTATGTACCAGCAATTTAAGATGCAAAAAAAAAATGCAAATTGGAATACTTAACTATCAAAAATAAATGGCATTAAGATAATTTTAAAATGATTTTAAACTTTATTTTAAAAGTGGTCACAAAAAAAAGCGAAAACAAAAAGGTTTGAATGGTAAATTTATAAATTAACTTAAATTCTCTTATTTTTGGTGTTTATGTATAATTTACTCTGGCTTTCAAGGCATTCCGCAAGCAATTTCGAAATGAACGTATATTTGAATTTTTTTTTTATTGATTTTGCTTAGCGGAAGAATTACTTTGCTTTGCATGTTACTATTTTGGTAAACTTTCTGATTCAAGATGGTACATAATTATAATCTTCGAATATAATTCGTCGGTGCTGTCATTTCAAATAATTTATACAAAATTTGAGATCTTAAAATATATAGCGGCAATTTAAAAAATTATTGAAGATATAAAGACTCTGCGTAAAAACCGCTTTTCGCATAGAAAATGATTAATAAACAAAGGTCGCTTTAAATGTCTGAGTGGCTCCTCTCCACTGCATTATATAGTGTTTTAACTACCTGTTTTCACTTGTCAGATTATTTCAGAATCAAATAAGTGTTAACAAATCATCGAATTGGATTGATATGAAACCTATAAAAAATGAATTTTGCGAATTGTTTAGAATTCTATTCCATGAATTGGCGATTTCTTCATTTAATTTTATAAAAATTTTAACCTTGTCATTTTTGCCTTAAGACACCATCAGAGTATAATATGCATCAAATATAATATATATTTTATTAGCTGTATTTTAATTGCAATATATGCATCAAGTGGATGTTGTAAGTGTCTTCGGTCATCTCCTCACTCATCATGAACAACAACAAGATCATAAATACCTGTTTTCATTAAAAACATCTTGCAAAAAAATAATTTTTATTTTTAATAAGTAGTTTAAGTACCTCATACTGGTTCAACTCTATCGAGTTAGTACTCTCGCACTTGAACAGATACTTCGATACACATAACATTAACGTATATTAAAGTGCCGTTCCATTAAATAAAAAAAAAAAAATCTGGCTTTCATCCCCGCAGCGTTATTTCATAAAATATATGAAAAATAATCCTTGTTTTTTTGTTTCTTCTACTCTTTGCTTCTACATTTAAAGTGTGGAAGAGCCGCGTACACAAAAAAAATATATATATATTTATAAAAATCGAGGTAGTATTAATAGTCTCCTCGTTCGTTTTTTTGAAAAACGAAAAAAAAAACACACACAAAAAGAAGAAGCAGCATCCGTCGACCTCATAAAGCATATAATAATATGTATAAAGAAATCAGTTGATAACTTTGTTACAATCACATCACTTCCAACCAACAAGTCTATATAGGTATAAAGAATGATATCTAGATATATAATAAAATTGTGAAGCCTTAAGGAACCGGTTCATGTTTGAATTTGTTGTACATAGTAAACAATTTCAATTTATTGATATTTCTCTGAAAGAAGAAGAAGAACTTTACTATCAAGAAATCTTCTTTGTTTTCTTATAGAAAAATATAAGCGATGTTGTCGTCGTGTGACCACCTGTACTAATGCACCAATAAGAATTAACGATCAAAGATTTTTATTTGATTTAATTTTTTTTTTATTCCGTTCTTTTGTATCTTGTTGTTGTTCCTTATGTGTTATTCTTATTATTACACTGTTGCACACAAAATACACACATAGAGCTTGGCATATTTATGGCCGAATGGGTACATATAACAAATAACATATAATAGCATTGCTATGGTTGGATTGTAAAACCTCATATAATAATAAATCTATAAACGAAGAGATGCAAGAAACCCAAAACCAACCAGTCCAGTTCAGCTTTATTGAATATATGTTTATTTCTGTTGTAATGGAAATTATATCTATAAAGTTATATAGAAACCAAAGCAGGTATAAACCACTTAAGATATGTTTTCTGAAGTGCGTGTTTTTTTCTGTGTGATTTTTTTATTTTTATATTTTTCTGATAATAATTTTCTTATTATATGGTTAGCATAAGACTAAAGGTATTATGATGTATTGGTTTTTCGGTATAACATATATTAATATATGCGATGGTCGCTTTCACAAGATATATCTAAAGTGCTGTGGAGTGTTATAGGGTTATGCTTATGATGAATAAATTTAATTGTGCTGTGCTGCTTGTGTTACGTTCATTATATGTATATTTATATATTTATGATTTATATGTTGAACTTTTGGTACAGTTTTGAATTATATTTTAGGCATTGTGTGCATTGCGTGTGTGAGTGATGCATGAAGCATAAACCATATATAGAATTATATGCCATATATGTGGAGGACATATTAACGTTGTCCGCATTTTAATTTTGCTACACAGAAATATTTTTACTTTTTATCGAAATGATTTATATTGAGTTCAAAAATATTTTTGTTTTTGTTATTTTTAAAAAAATTTGAATACAGTAACACAGTATAACCAGGAAATGAAATCGGCAGATGAATATTTAAGTCAATGTTTTAGGATTTTTTTTCTATATTTATGTTGCCTTTAATAAATAAAACTTACGAGCACTTCAAAAATTTTATGGTCACACTGAAATTTAATGACATCATGATTCGTACGAGATCTCTTTATGATAACATTTTCATGGACAATGATTATTATTGAAAACTTAAATTTAAGGCGGCAAATGTTCTTTGCATTTATTTTGCTTTTGTTGACCGAAATTAATACGCTAAAAGTCTACTAATGCAATGATCGGTTTCAGATAAAATTACTTCTTCAGATAGATAGATAATTTATGTGTGGATGCGTATAACTAATTCCAAGAATGGATGATAAAAAAATGCACGTCCAGATGCAAAAAAAACCTTTAAATTGGATTGTTTATTGATCAAATTCAAGATACCATATTGATTTAGCGTTTGGAAGAAAACCGAAATCATTAACATGAATACAAATTAATATAATTGCAAACCTGTTTCTAATAGCTACAACTTTGTATGCGATTATGATCTTCTTCAAATCGAATCGAATATTACAGCATATTCTTTAGTACAATTATTGTCCACTTTGTTTTTCGTTGTAATATTCTATTTTAATTTTCTTAACAAGAAAAAATTTCTCTTTACTTTACGCATTACATGAATAGTTTCTATTGTAATAATATAAAATATAAATTATTATTAAGACGAAGAATAGACGCAAATAAACATTAGATTTATAGAGTAATTCTTAAGTGCGCAATGCATAATTTTCTTATAAGCATTAAATGCGAGTATATTAAAATTATAAAAATTTAATAAAAAAGTATTACATGGCAAATTATCCACTTTCTCGCACTTCAAAATCAAATTACTGCATGACAATTCATATATTTAGGACAACGTCTTTCTCTAAAAGATCATCTCTGTCACAGCACAGCTTCATTAAAATGTTTGTTTAACGAATAAAAAAAAAAAAAAACAAAACGAAAAAAAAAATGAAAGAAAAAACCTTTCTTTCAACTTGTTTCTACGCAAATAAATATTCTTTATGTGTAAAAAGCGGTTAAGAGGTAAATAAACAAAATATCATGATTTTTATAAAGATATAATATCCACTACTTGATTCAATTAATTATGTTTTAGTGGAATCAAGTCAAGTTATAAATTTCAAAAAAATTGTTCGTAAATGGAAAAAAGCATGCGCTCTAAATTTTTTTAATTCGCAAATATTTTTAAGTAAGCTACGATGAAAATAAATAAAAAAAAATGTTGTGCTTAATGCATTAAGTTTTTCCCTTTTTTAATTGTTTGAAAAATTTTATAGACACAAAAAACAAACGATTTAATTAATGTTTAATTTATAAAATCTAAATCTCGGTCAATTTATTATTTCATATATTTTTCTTATTATTATTATTTTATTATTTTTTTTTTCATGAAAAAATTTATGAGTTTATAGTTTATAAAGCCAGAGAATATATAAAATATATTTAAAATGAATAAATTTCAATTCAATTACACTGGTGGAATAAAATTGTGCAGACAACTACAGACAGATTATGACGCCAGATCACGCCAACCTCTCTCTATTATTGCAACTTATATAAAAATTCGTATATCCTTGAATATTTTACTTTTACGACAATAAACCAAATGCAATAACAAAATGTACAACACCGAATGACAATTATTATAACAAAACAAAAATAACAAAAAAAAACCACCTATTATAACAAAATATCTAAATATCCATTCATTATTTATTATCTGAAAAATGTTATTTATAATAAAATAAAATATTTCATAATTTATTTAATGGAATAACAATTTTATACAATATTTAAATACATATCAGAATTAGAACAATGTTAAACATCTTTCCAATTATATCACCGCTCCTAATAATTTATCCATTTAGTTAAATGCATTAATCAAATATTATTTTACCGCAATTTATTAATAAAAATAAACAAATAAATAAATAAATTATTATTGCTGATATTTAATTAAAAACGGCGTCAAAATTCTTAAAACAACTCAATAAATTAACAATATTTAAACTAATTCGATTCAGTTGAAATCAAACTCAACGCAGTTATACATATATAGTTTTGATCGTCTAGTTAAAGTATAAAATTATGTACCTGTACAAAAAGTGTTTAATAATAATGTTGTTGTTGTTGTTTTTGGTAAACATAGCACGTAAAACACTGAATACAGTGTGTACTTCTCTGATGGGCTATTGTATATCTATATATATATTTAACCGGTTGCCGTTACCATATTTGTGTATTGAAAATTTATCTATTAATTTGTTTTTCACGATTTATCGTTTGCATACAAAATAGTGTCTGGATATTTAGATTTAACATGATGATAATAATCATTGAAAAAGCAAAAAAAAAAAAACAATATCCATAAAATAAAACTAAGAAATTGAAATGACAATACTAACAAAATATCAATAATGTTTCAATAATTAAATTAATTTTCATATAAATATTCTGAATAAGTTATTTTATTACCTGACGCTATTCAATTTGTGGTGTAAGTATGTGATGTGAATTATACTTATCGTATATTTTATTATAAATAATGACTTGAACTTGGTATGACAGTACATGAATGCACTGTAAATTACGAATAATTTTATAGTTATTTGGCATTTTGGTTTCTTTAAAGTACACAATCTTTATTAATAAAAAAAGAAAAAAAAAAGCTTTTATGTGCGCCCTACGCGCTTGTACTTACCGTATGGTTGATCTTTTCTTGTGTTTATTTATGCCATAAATGTTAATGTTAAACGCCCACAAAATATTTGTAGTTGTTGTTGTATTTTTTTTTTTTTTTTTTTTTATTGTACTGAAAATACATAATAATAATAATAATAATAAATCGTGTAATTAATTCTTATTATGTTGTCTTGTTTTGTCTGCGTAGAAAACAAATTTTTGTTTTGAAAGAATCTGCTTTTTTTTTTCTTAAAAAAAAAAAAGTTTTGTTTCTTCTAAAAACAAAAAATCTTTGGTTGTTTGAAATTAATCTGGAGAAGAGATTTTGGTTTAAATATACAAAATACTTGTACTCTAGATGGAACTGGCGCTGATTCTATTACCTGATGTAGGCATTTATAAATAATGTAATGAGGAATGTAATAATAATTTAAATAGTAAAGAAGAGAAGAAAAGAAATGTTAAAAGAACAAATGCTAATTATTTAACTTCACATGGTTTTATTATTCGCTCCTAATATTTTCTATTTTTAATTTTTTTTTTTTTTGTTATTATTATTCTTAAATTAAAAATAGGTTTTTTCTTCTTTTTTTTTTAGTGATCTAACTAATCGTAATTCATTATTTTATAATATAATTTTTTCATGCTGCGTGCAGATTAATTGGCCAAGTAAAAGAAATAAGTGTTAAATAGTAAACTGCATAAAAAAAAACTGATTTTATAGAACGCGTAGTGTTAGAAAGTACGGTAACGTAAAAATTTCTCCAAAAAAAAAAAAATCTAAAAAAATCATTATTTTGTCTTAAATTATGCTATAAATCAATACAATTGCACAATATCGTAATTGAATCTTCGATAGACATTTAAAAAATACTCTCCAAAAAATATCTCCAATGTATTTTTGCAAATGGAAACCAATATCTACTGCTACCGAAAATATATTGCTTTTTTCCTTATACTACATTTTTTATGAGAAATATCGATTTTGTATGAAATTATTTAGCGCAATCTGTTCAAAAATCAAATCCAGAAACACTAAATCGCATTAAAATATAAATTTGTTACTACTCAATGAAACAATATAGCCAATTTATGTCAAATATCAGTAAATTTATCATTTCAAAATGTGATGGGTGTTTTTTTTTTCATTCTCGCACCGAAACCAATGTAATTAGAACTATCTCATAAAATATTAATGAAAGAACTATGGTTCAGAATTAAAACGAAAAAAAATAATTAAACGGATTATTTTTTTTTTTTTTTTTAATTAATATTATCTTAATAATGGTTTCCTTTTATAAATATTTCCATTCGATTATGCTATAAAGTAATTAATTATGTATTTCCTATTCGATTTTAATATTTCAATTAAAAAAAAAAAAAAAGTAATCTAAATATTTTGAAAACTTAATAACAAGCAAAATATTAAGCAATTATTAGATTAAATTAAGATTAAAAATATAAAATATTGTAAATTATTACTTATATTCCTTAGTAATTGGTAATTATATTACTATCGATGTTTGCTATCGATGACAACAAACTGTCAACTAGGTGGGCTCTATTGGTTATTGGATATTTTATTAATCGCCGACAATTAATTTACCAGTCTTCTAATGTGTATATTATATATATTTTTTTTGATGATTTGTTTGTATGATAAACGCAATATTGATGAAAGATAAATGATCTTTCACTATATTCTTGGTTTGCGTTTGATTATTATAATGATGTTTCAAAAGTATGAGAAAAAAAATTATCTTAATGACGTCTAGAACTTATTAATTCTTTTCAGATTTTATTAAGTTGTTTTTTTTTGGTGAAATTTTGTATAAAGTTTAAATCAATGTGTGTTATTTGGTTTTTTTTTTTTAACGGTAAAGAAATTCAATAAACTTGCGTGTTTGTGTACAGTCATTTATTTACAAATTTATGACAATAATTTTAAATTATTTATAGATTTAATACTTTTTTTCGACTTTTTGTACAATTATATACGTGAAGCGTAACACGTCAAGAAAAAGGAAATCAATAATTATTTGAAGAATAAATGTGAAGAGGTTTTTCTTTATTTTTACTTTTAAAAAAAAATAAAAAAAAAAAATAAAACATAAAACGAGATCAATGTATAAAAAATGCCTTTCGGTGGTCAATAAAAATTAAAAAATGGAATGTAACATATTGTTAAAAGTATGTAATTGGATTCTATAGTTTTCGGAATCAAATTAATTTTAGATATAAGGTCAACAATTCAACACTTCAACCGCCGTCAAACCAAATGCCTGCATCAAATAAATAAGAAAGTTTATCTATTATTTTCATGTTTATTTTTTTTTCTCTCTCAATTTTTACTTAAGTTACAGCCATTCGAAAACCCATAATCGATAATTTAACAGATGTTCGACTATTATTTTCAATGTTTCTTTTCCTTTTAATTTTAAATGCGATATACAATGCATTATAAGTCGTTTATATGATTAAAAATAAAACACAGTGAAAGAGAACTTGTTTTCGATTAAGTATTAAGCCTTGAAATGTGTAATAAAATTGTATATTTTATTCATTTTGCTACTGGTTTTGGTTACCCTCTATTTATGAACTTCATAAACTGAAGTTAAGTTTAATTTGTGTTTGGAAGTTTTGTTTATTATTATAATTATTAACAATCATCTAATATTTGTGTTACAAAGAATTTTATCTAAAATTTTATCATATGAACAGAAATAAATAAGCAAAAATTTCAAAATAAATAAATTTGATATTTAGTGAAATAATGAACTTACCAGAATTGTAATATTTGTGATATTTGTTATAT
>JAABKK020016506.1:0-20303 GCA_011634745.2 Catotricha subobsoleta
ATCCATAAAAGAAAAGTAATTTTCGATGAACCCTGCTGGCTGCTGAACACATTATGAATGATAAACGAGATATTTATTTATTACATTCTCACTTGGCTTTGTGATATCGATGGTGATAACATTCGTTGTTATATTGCGGTAGACATATAAATATAATTTTAAATACTTACTGAAATAACTTTTTACATTTGATTTCTTTTCTTTTTTTTGTTTTGTTTTGTTTTGTTTTGTTTTTTTTTAAAAACAAAATACGAAAATCATTACATAATTGGCATATAAAACCAATCCGTATAAAAATATATGCTGAAGATTTAATGTTAAATACGATTATTCCGTTTCGATTATAACACTTTCAATTTTTTAGGTCACAGCTCACAACCGCACATTACATGTATAAAAACGTGTGTAAAAGATTTAATATACGATATTTATTTTCATAGTTCATTTGTGGTTAACCGTTATTACTATATTCAAACTACTAACATATTTGTGGTTAATATCAAGATATGTTGTTTGTCGTCGATCAATTCGCTTTTATATTTAATTATAAACTGCATTAAAAAAAAAAAAGTTAACTTTGCAACGCCTATAGGTCATGACTCGTGTACACAATATACACAAATGTGTCAATAGGCAAGATTTTCAATTTTAATTTATTTTAATTAAGTATCTTTTTTGCAATTATTATGTATTATGTTTTTTCTTCTTCTTTTTTTTGTTTTTAAATATTATTGGATTCCTAGTGATCGAATTCCATTGCAGATCGCGTTTATATTATTTGTGTGTACAGTTAAGGCTTATTTTATAAGCAATGCCAAAAATCTATTATGTATATTTTTTGTTCTTGTATTTAAATAACTAAGTAATTTGTGGTGCCACAATTTTAATAAAATTCCTTTTGTATTTTAAATACAATAGCAATCATAATTGGATATGACGTTAAAATGTGATCATCATAAATAAAATGTTATTGCATTATATACAAATTTCCATTATTTAATTTTTTCATTATTTATTTTGTTGAAATAATAAAGTACTTTATATGATTTAGGTGGTTATGGTTGTTTATATGCCTTCACTTCCAATTAATATTTTGCCGTTGCACCATTAATAATATTTGTCACGAATTATTAATGGCATAGGCGCCGACTCAAAAATGTAGCATGAAATCAACATAAAATTCACTTTACTTATGTTTCGCATTAAACATATATATGAAAGTGGTTCTCATATTTCTACGTAGCATGAAGATAAATATTATTAAAATCTTACTAAAAGCGCATTCTTGCCAAAAAAAAAATTGTCGTTCAGCATTGAAAACGTTTAAGATTAATAATAATAAGTAAATATTTCATATTCATTGGGCGCCAAATGTCTATACTTGTCAACAGTTGATTGCTCAATAAATTATAAGCTTTCGAAATACAAAAAAAACATTCCATGAAAATTACTCCATCCGCAATTATTGTAAATACCAAAATGACATATATTGCATTCATCAAAATATGACAAATTTATTATAATCAAATTCGATTAATCTTCGGCAGTAAGTAAATTTCCACTAGCTCATTACTTCGTCTTCACTTCAATACATACAGAATTACTGGAAAAAAAACTGTATACAATATTTTCTTTTTGACCCTTCCCAAAATTTAAACAAGACAACGTTCTTGTTTTCAACATTTTCAATTACTAGCAAATGTTATCAAGATAAAGAAAATAAAAACTTGTTTTTTTTTTCGTTTTTTTTTTGTAATTTATCAACTTGTTTTTGTGGTTTGTTTGCTGTTTTTTTTTTCTTCTTTTTTGTATCATTTATGTTTAAATTTATTTCTGTGCCAAAAGATTCGCGCGCGTGAAAGTTTTCTGTAACGTGTGCAGTGCAATATCTACACAATTTATGTAACAATAATTTGCATGCAATTTAGTAAATTTCATTTAACTATTACGTATTAAGTTATTTATCTTTAGGTAGATCTTATTTAATCGTTTTTATGATTTAAAAGGAATCAGCTGTACGTTAAGATTATTATTATTTGAATTTATTTTTTATTTTTTTTTTTGATTGGCTCGTTTTACACTATAGATTAGGAGTTTGTAATTTTAGAATTTCATTAGAAAAAAAAAATCATATGATTTAGAAGTGGAGTCCCCTTAGAAGACACGGATGTTTAACACACACATTGACGACAGTAATTCGTTGCAGATAATAATTAAAAATAGTATCAATATAAAAATTTCTTCGGGTTCATCGCTTTTAAATCTATTGTTTTAAATGAAATTAAATTCAAAAAACTATTTCGTTATGGTTTTTTTTTTTTTTTGATTCGTAAAAAATTCAATCTTAAAAGTGTAAACTTTCATTAATAAATAACCAAAAACCAATGACTTTAATTGTTGTAAATTCGCTGCAAATGAAACAAAAAAATATTACTTTTTCTTCCAAACGCGCATTAAAACGGAAATAGTAAAATAATCAAACCGAAAAAAACAAACAAACAATCGAAAATAGATAGATTAAAAATGTTTCCTATATAAATTTTGTTTTTGTGTAACTACAAATTTATAATTGAAAATATTTTCCAAAAAATTGTGTAGAAAACTTAACAGATGTTTGTGGCACGTTTTTTTGTTTTTATAAAATGTTAGTGAAAGTGAATTGATCCCAAAAATAAATTGCCAATATCTTCTATTTTCATTTAGTTTTTTTTTTTTTTTTTTCAGTAAATCAAATTTAAACTTTCCTATTTGCTTTGCTATTGCCATTAAAACATTAAAAATATTTTTTTTTTGGTTGATTTGTTGTTTTTTTTCCCTCTATATTTAAATGATTCGCTCTTTTCTGCACAAATTTTTTAATGTCTTTTGGTTTTTCTGCTATATTTAACTGTTTAGCTTATTAAACAGTATTGTATACACACAATCGAAAACATTTAAATTACTATTTATTATTATAAACATTTTTATTTATTTATTTATTTCGTATATAACAGATAAGCGCGCAAGTCATGGAACCAATAAGGTTACAATTAGTCGAAAGTGAAGTGTAAATTATAAAAATCCAATTTAATTATAATAATAATAATAATAATAATAATAATAATAAACATCAATTTAATTGAAAATAGTAAAATGTAGATAAAATGAAAAGAGAGAAAAGAAACAAAATCTGATGTAAACATATTTTTATTTTTTTTTTAAAGAAATGAAGTACAGACAGTAGAGGCATAGGCGGGATTACTCATAAGTCATAACGTAATTCAATTAAGCCGCACTTAACTCTTTATGAAAAGTAAAAGCTAATTACAATTTATTCTTGTGATATGAATCAACTGTGTGTATATTCAATATTCATAACCCAAACGTTATATGTTGTTTTGAAATTCTCCATGCCGCATATTTAACGCGACTGATGCCTAATATTTAATAATTTTAACTATGGGCAACAAATAGTTCGTGTTTATTTTCAAATCTTTTATTATTAATTACCAGTAGGTATATAACTTGTCTTAGTTGATCTCACTCAAGATCCCGCAATTATGTAGTCCATTGAAGCCAACGGGTTCAAATGTAAAAAAAAAATTAGTTGGTCCACTTTCGGGTGCACTTGGAAAAAAAAATAATTACACTAAAATTGAAACTATGTAATTTGTATCGCTTTGTCAGCCATGAAACCGCGGTCCACTTGAACAAGTTATACTGTATTTTCATTATTTTCTTCTTTTTTTTACTTTTTTTATTTGTGGAGTGAAACAAATAAAAATTTAATCATTCCCATTAAGATTAATATTAAATATTGCGTATTTTTGCTATACATTTTATTTCACTATACCTACATTTTTATTTATAATCGTGAAATGGCAAAATACTGATGAAAAGAATAAATTAAGATTGGATAAGATCTTATACAAAAAAAAAAAAAAAAAACGGTAACCGTTAAACAGTAGTCGCAAACTTTAATAATTTATATAAAAAGAAAACGAAGAAAAAAAACGTAAGCAAAACAACAACCGCATTTATTTACAATAGGTACTGCGTCTTATAATTTTTTATTTTTATAAAATATAACTGCAGCAAACAAAAAGACAATGGAAAACATGTTTGAAAGATAGCATCGTGGGAAATATTATTCTTTACATTTATTTAGTTAGTATGGAATTATGCGTCTATTTATAAGCACTTACCAAATCTTAACCTATTGCCATTGTGTGCGGTGTTAAACAATTGCATAAAGCACAATCAACCACAAATTCTATCTTAAAACATTTATTTTCTTTATATATGCATGTGTATTATTTATTATTGGATCACACATTGCGTAGGCTGATTACGTATCGCGTTTGTTTTCAGTTAGATTTAATATGCATGCATTGCATATTATAGTTATTACCCATAAAAATAAATATATATTTTTAAATAATTATAATTAATGTTAACAATTTAATTGGTTTTTTTTTTAGAGGTTTCATTTTTATTTGAAGAAAATTATTATAACCCATAACCATTAACCATAAGTATATATTTATGAACTTTTAAATATGTATAATTTGTTTTATAATACTTACGCCGTCGGTTGGTATTTATATAATTTGCCATAATACCGGTGTGTGTCATTTTTCTTCTATTTCTTTTTGTGTGTATATCAAAATGGTATATAATGGCGAGAATTTAAGATCCTATTAAATAATTGGTTTGCTATTAATTTATTTTATCTAAATACAGTGCCGCATTATTAGCTTGCGGGTCCCCATGGATTTTATATTAAAAAAAACACATATAGTTTTGATTGAAAATGAAATTAATTGAGTACATTAAGAACATTGTTTTTTAATTCATTGGGTGTTTCAACTCATTTTATTTTCTTGTTATTATACGCAAGGTCAAATAGGTGATCTATTTTTATAATATAATAATTTGTTTTTGAATATTCTGCTTGAGAATTCCAAATTGTTAATAATTACTTACGTCTTCATTAGTTTTTTGATAAGAGCAAATCATAGTTGGTACTAGGTTTTTTTTTTTTTTTTAATTAAATTAACTAACTTCCAACTAAATTCGTGTTTTGGAATGGGTATATAATTAGAAAACTTGTTACTTTGAAAATTTGTTCCTTTATTAAAATGCAAATATAGAGAATAAATATTATATTGAAATCAATTTGTCAGCAGTCACACTATACTATTCTCCTATCAATTTAATGCGTACTGCAGAATACACAGGCGACCAACAATTTATAATGGTGTCCGTCGAAGCACCCTTCATAGAAATTCTCACAGACCAATAATGAATCCAATTAATGTTTCTAGTGAATATATTTACTTTAAAAGAGAAAAAAAAAGCCTTGGTGATTTTTTTTTTGAGTTAATAAGAAAAGAATCCCTGGTTTCCAAGTGCTGTACCACATGTGTGGGTTATTATGCAAATCCCGTGCCAAAGCATTTCGCAATGCAATATTTACTTATTTGTAATTTCGAAAATATGGGAAATCCACCTTCTTATTGCTGCGCCCAATTATAGTATACTATATTTTGACGTTGAGTCCACATACATAATTATAACTTAAGAATATAAAACAGAACCGTTTATATAAACAATAAATGTGGGGTCTTTTATTATACCAAATACCATAAGCTAATAATTCGGCACTGTACTAAATAACTAAGCATATATTTAGTGACTATACGTAATATGACTATGACATATTGTCATTAATTATATTTACATTATGAATATTAATATAATTGAATAATATCATTTAAATCATTTAATTTGATCACATATAGTAGGTAATATGATTGGTATGTTTGCTATGCTGTTATATGTTATGTGAGATTATTTTATATATTTATATATTTCTTACTACATATTAAATATAATATAGATAAATAGTTAAGTCTCATCGCAATCATTATTCATCAATTAACCTACATTCGGATGTAAGTAGGATAATTGTATGATGATTAAAAAGCGCCACAAGTTCTATTGAAATGTGTTTTTAGTTTAAATTTAGTATTTTTTTTTTATTTTTTAAATGCACCCTAGGTAACTAATTCATTTCAAATTTAGTTAATCGGTTTTTCTAAAGCTTATAAACTTTAAGTTTTTATTGCTTAAGATCTTTCAACGTTAGGTTTTCTAACTATACTCTCCTCATTCCTACCTATTCCTTGTTAACAGCAGATCATCTAACTGTCAAATTTTAACTGTAAATCTTCTTTTCGATCTTTCTCTATTTCTAACACCTATATAGCTTCTAACTTCAATACTCTTTTTGATCATTAATTCTCTGCCATTTTCCGTTAGTTAAATGAGAGTTAGTAGATTCTATTTATATCTCTTAAATATAAAATTATCTACTTCAGAAAACAAAGGAAGTTAAATAGATAAACATCATATATTAACAAGAACATTAATATTTAATGATATAATTCAAAAACAAGTGGCAAACCAGCAGGTCACCATATAGCTTCCAAATACTTTGATACGATTTACTAATTAACATGAAAACCTTACAAAAACTGTTTTCAAAAAAAAAATTAAAAAAAATGTTTCGCAATGCAGGTGCACTTGCCAAATAGGAAAGCAGAGAAAAGTATTTTTGTATCTAAATTAAATTGGTATAAATGAATAAGATGTCAATTCAAATCACATAAAAGGAAAAAAAAAATACTTAAAGAAAAAAATAAATTAAAAATGAACATAAAAAATGTATGTTGCAGACAAACGTGTAATCAAGCACAAGGTCGACCATAAATCATCTTTAACGTAATATTTATTGAAAATAAAAGAAACACTACTTATGGCAAAAAAAAAAATTCTTTTCTTTATATATACGAGTACAAAAACTCTATAAAAGATATTCTTACATAAGTAAATAACATAATACATTATTTTGTGTATACATTATTGTATATGTCATATATCTGCATAAAAAGTTATTCATAATGAAAAAAATATATTATCTTTAATGTGTAATGTGTATGTAAATGTATTTATTATGTATATTTAAATATAGATGTATAAGCTTTAAGTACAAAGAGCTATACTCCATTCATTATAAATCTCACTTGCTATAACATAACACCTATATATAATACTTTCGGACTGCATGAATACCAGTTTTCTCAGTCGTAAATTTATTTTATTTATTTATTTAGTAATTATTTAAATATTTCTAATGTATTAAGTAAGCGGACGCCATAAAATCATTGGTATAAATAGCGTAATATATGCAAATTTATTGCACGCCGGTGACTTTCTTAAATCTTTTTTTTAACTTCTTAACAACCTACTTGTTTTTTTCTCTTCTTTATGTGTTTTTTTTTTCTTTTAATTTTTTTGCCAATAAAATTAAAATCGAAATAAAATTTAAAAAAAATAAATATAATTAATAAAGATTAATTTTTGGTTTTCTTTTATAATTTCAGGTCCAAAAGAATTTCAATATCGTGGCAAAAATTACTTCTTAAGTAGTCATGTACCAGCATTAGCTGGCAAAAAGGTTGACTGGTTAGATGGCCGTAATTTATGCCGTGAATATTGTATGGATTTGGTGTCACTTGAAACCCAAGAAAAGAATAATCTAATTTTCCGTTTGATTCAAACCAATGACGTACCATACATTTGGACATCAGGACGTTTATGTGATTTCAAAGGTTGTGAAGGTCGTACCGATTTAGAACCAAAGAATCTATTTGGCTGGTTTTGGTCATCATCACGGGAGAAAATACAACAAACCAATCGCATTCCACAAGGTTGGGGATACAATCCATGGAGTCAAACCGGTCACAAAAAAATTCCACAGCCCGATAATGCTGAATATGATATTAATCAAACCAGTGAATCATGTTTGTCCGTACTTAATAATGTTTATAATGATGGCATTGCATGGCATGATGTTGCATGTTATCATGAAAAACCAGTTATTTGTGAAGATTCTGAAGAACTCCTTAACTATGTAGCTGCTACAAATCCAGGAATTCGTCTATAAGTTCAATAGTTCAAAGTACTATTATTAATTAATTTTAAACATGTAATTTGTAAATTTACTTTAAATTAAGTTATACTCTTATTCATAGGTATTTCCTTTATTATTGAAAAAAGAAACAAAAAACAAAAACAAAAAACAAACAAAAAAGAAAAGTAAAATTTCATTCAAAAATTAAAATATGAAAACAAAGTATAAAGTTCTTGGACTTATAACTAAGATCTATAGTAACGAATCAAAAATTTAAAAGAAAAAGTCATTAACTTTTTTCATTACATTCAAATAAAAGGTACTACCATCGGTACGATGTCGATTTTTCTATAAATACAGCGTAGATAGCAATTCAGTTTCTCCAATTTGAATTATGTATTATGTATTATTATTATTTTTTTTATTTTTTTTCACAGGTACCAGCTGACTACTAATTAGTAGTCAGTATATGACCATTGATTCATCCATTCTTGATGAATTAATATTGACATTCATTAATTTTATTTTTTCCCAACCATTGTGTATATTTATTTGTAGTAATTATATTTCATTTAATATAATTCGACTTTTGTGTAACATTTTCATTTTTTGTATTTAGTTTGAAATAAAAATTATTGTTACAAAATCAAAATGTATTATTTAAAACAAAAATTCTTTTAAAAATTGTCAGTGGCATTTCGACAAATATATGGTCAGCACATACATATGTGTTTGCAGCATATATATACATTATACAATATATGAGAGAAAAGAAAAAATTCTAAATGGGCGATATCTGGAAATCGTTTTTCCATTCCTTACAAGTATTTTCTTAGTGCAAACCATGGTTCTAAAATAATTAGATCCTCTTAAACACCTCTTAGACGTGTTAAAATCAGAAAACTGTCTATGTGTGATAAAAAGGCATTAAATTATATGCTATACAACGGACCAACGGTAGACCTAGAGATTAAATTGGTTTATTCTATAGAAAAAAGTTTAGTGGTTTAATTTTGCTAAAAATAAAGCAAATATATTGAGTTTTTGGGAACCTATTCAAAAGTTATTGACCTCAGAAGGTGAACAAATAAGCAAATACGAGAAACCAAAAAACTTCAAATTGCTTGTGCGGTGGTCAATTCTTCACGGACTTGGCAAAAAAGAATAGAATTTAACTTTTCTGTCTTAGTAATATCTATAAATGCTTTTGGAACTATGAAAATCAAAGCTTTTGAGGGCTCCAATTTAAATACGAACCACCCTATTATTCAGATCATAATTAAAGTTGTATTACTGTTAAATATAAGGAATATTCGAGTGGACAGGATTATTTATGTTAGAGAATAAAAGCTAACTCAAAAAACATTGGTCGAAGGTATAGTGCACTCCGGCGAAGGTATGAAAAAAATTCGATTCATTTCATCCAAAAAAAAAGACTGTTTCGACTCAAATTTACAAGGTTTTACTATGATTGGCATATTTCAGGAACAAAAGATCAAATCGGCACAGTTCTTTCACTGCGATGGTCATAGAAATGTATGATCTAAGACAAAGTTGAAAAATAGGTAAGTGTTAGCTTCAGTCGTTCACCGCATCACAGCACCTTAGCTATAACTCGAAAATTTAAAAATCTTTCGAAATTTTTTTAAAAATTATATTCTGAAATAGAAAGAAGTTATGCTTTGTTACGATTGCTTTCTCGTCGTATTTACATTTATTTTAAAATGATTTGATGATACCAGAAAAGTTGATAAATATTCCTTTGAATTTATAATCTTGTAGCTTATAGCTTTATTAAATTTTTAAGAAAAAAAAACAAAACTGTTTATTAATAATATTTATTTATTGGGTTTTGAATATAAAATGGTTTTATATTTATTTTTATTACATATAATTATTATAGAATCATTAATTAAAAACTGTACTAAATTATGATTCTTAATTTTAATATTTTTAAATGCTGCAATAAAATTATTTGATTAGATTAACTTAAAAACTATGTTAGTAAAAATATATCTATCACGTTACACTCAGACCCACACGCATATATTAGCCAATATCTTGAAATAATAAGCTCCGAAACCGAAACCAGCAGATACAAAAAAATACTTTGTATGTACGAAATGTAGGCCTTGTGGATCTTCATATTGTGTGATCAGAAAATTATTAGGATTTTATGGGTTTTTTTTCAAGATATTGTCCAAAATATGCGTGTGAGTGTAACGCCTAGACCATATGCTTTGATCTTAGGCAGCTAGATTCAAAGATTTGCAAACTATTTACTATGTGTTTTTCACATTTTATGTTAAAGAATTAACGTAAAATAAAAAAAAATAAAAATCTGAAAAAATATTCTTGAAATAAAAGGAAATCCATATAAAAATGTTTCAAATAAGAGAAACTTATTTATTTCTATGTACAGCAATATGTAATATGATTGAAGCAGTAATTTTTTTTTTTAATTAAATGTAGAAACATGAGAACGAATAATAATTATCGGTTAGTTTGATCGAAATCGAAATTTGTTTTTTTTTTTTCGGATTATGTGCCCCATACGGTAGAAATTGATTTAGATAAATCATAAAAAAATAATTAAAATTCTTTTTTAATTCCGAAATTATAATTAATTGAATAAATAAATTATAAATTAAATTGTTTTTTGTTTTTTTCGTAATCTTTGGATTTGTAAATACTCTAAGATAGATATTTTATAAGTTAATTTACGTTGTAAAGTTGTTTTTCTAATAAATCTCAACGACTCTTTAAAGTTTTGAAGAAATTATACAAATAGATGTTTTACCAACGCAAAGGTGTTGATTTGTTGTTATAACCACATGAACTGAAAGATCATTTTTTGACTTTAATATTAAATGTTTTTTTAAAAGAAAAAAAAATGATATAAAATATCGGTAAACACAATAAACAATGGGTTACTTACCTTACAATGCCCATTGTTTGTGTTGGCGATATCGTAATCAGTGGCGCAAGACGCTCAGTAAATCGTAAATAATTTCTTTCCAGTTCTTTTTGATAATCCTTTTGATCAGCTTGAATCAAATTCTTATTCTTCTTTAGTGCATCATGACATTTTTTCGAAAAATCTTTAAAACACAATCGAAGTTTATTTTGATGCTTTGTTGGTATAGTGGCTCCGTCTGATAATTCTGATAAAAATACCATAGCCATTTCCATTGGTCCCTGATTGACGGTTGTACCAATACATCCTTGCAGAACCATTTGTAATATCTTTGGATCAGACGGTTCTTGTGTCGTAGCTGCTGCTAATTCAATGGTTTTCTTTTGAATATCTTCAATAGCAACTTCAATTGGTTCTAAGACAATTTGTGATCTAGCAATGACTTGTATCCGAGTTTTAACGTATGGAAAATGATTAGCTGTTGTTAGAATAGTTTTTCGTTTGCATTGTTCATGTAAATCACCGTGGGCTTTACCATTTTTCGTAAATGGAGTTGAGAATATAAAACGTTCTGTAAAGTATGATATTGTAAAAAGAGAATATTAGAGGCAAATTTTGATTTTTATTGGTTCCGTTGTGGACTTACTGATATTGAAATTGCGTTCGAAATAGGTTTCCCTGTGACGCATCTCATATACTTCAAAATAAGGTTCAACATAAGTGATTTGAATGTATGCCTTTTCTGGGTCCAGAGAATTTACATCTACTGCATTTGAATCTTTAATTATATGAATGTTTTCGGAACCAAATCGATCAGCGTAAAAGTTCTATAAAAAAAAGTGGTCATAATTTTTTTTTTTTTTGAAAATAATTGTAAGAATTACGAACCTGCAAGCGACTAAATATCTCTGGCAATTTTGTAAGTGTTGGCTCCTTGTAAATAAACTCTTGTTGATCCAAATCACCAAACTTCGAACCATAGAATCCAACGCGAAAGTATGTTCCAAATACGCGTTTTCCATATAATTGTGCAATACGATTAAATGCTTCTTGTAATTTACCATGAATTTTACCCAATTTAGGAAAATCACGATTTGCTTCACAAATCGGTATTAAGACTTTATAGACATCATTCATTGCTTCATACATCCCGGCTATTTGAAATGAATTTGCTGCTTCTTCCAGCAAAGCTTTTAATCCGCTTTCTGTAAAATGATTTCCCAGACAGATACCATCTTCACCAGGACTAAGAACATCATCGGAAACAGCAGATTCCATTAGTGCATTTGGTGTTACATATCTAAAGGAAACGGCACCAACTGGTAAATGCGTTTGAGATTCTAACATACTTAAATATTCAGCGACTAATGCAGCACTATGAACATAGCACATTGCTGCCTCGGTATGATTTGCGCGCTCCATATGCTTTTTAGCCATATTTTCTAGCCAAGTCAATCGCAAATCAGGGTTATTTTGATATCCTTTAGCAATACGATGCATTAAATCCAGTAACATTTCAGGGTCTTCCTGGTATTCTTTCATTTTTACTGTATCAGAAAGTATCATATGCAAATTGAATAACAAATCTTGTACTTGCTCAGGAAAAGTTGTTTCCTGCAAATCTTCATCTGATTCAGCATAGACAAGAATTGTTTTAAGAGCGCGGCGAAGCGACTGCTCACTAAATGATGAACTGGTACCGACTAACGAGCTCAATGACATCGTAACTTGCATTTTGACACGGGCAAAATTCTATTCCAAAATTATAAATAAATAGTATTAGTAAGTTTAAAAGATAAAAATTTATATAAAGCTAACTTACATTTCCAATTTCAAAATTTTGTCTCATCAGTAAATACAGTGAAGCAGCAGCTTGTGATCGAATCGATGGTAACTGAGATCCACAATGTTTCAGCAGCAATAAACACAAATCGGCACAACTGTCAGATTCCTCATCGAACAGCAAATTATGATATTTAAAAATTAACGAACGCTGTGTAGCAAATATATTTTGCAATGCTAATGTGCTTTGATTGCGTGCCAATGAATGTAGTAGCACTTTCAATACAACACCCAAAAGATTATGATGGATTTCTGATGCAGATGCTACTTGTACGATCATTTCTAAAGTATCTAAAATAACGAGACACATTTCTGTAGCCAAAGATCCTTCAATATAATAATTTATTTCTGTTTCTGTATCAGTTTTGGTAATAGTATCGTAGAATTGACTCCTAAGAATAACAATTTTCCGTGTTAATTTATAGTATATGTATAAAACCATTTTAACGGTAAACTCACCTGTAAGGCATTTGATCTTTGCGCCAACGTAACTTTTCTGTTGGATTACGATCCTTTCTACGATTAATAAGGTCATTTCTAGCGGAACCGGTTCCACGAATGCATTCTTCTAAACGTTCTTTCATATCTGGAGTTTTTCGAAAACTTTGTGTATTGTGCCGTTTAACGGGTTGTCGTTTTTGACCTCTATACTCAAAACTTGGTATACAAACATTTAGCACTTGTAACATTTGATGTACGCGATGCGGTGTTTGACCCAATGTCCAGCGATACAATACATTACGTTCAACATTTTTTAATGTCCATGCAAAGCATGAAAGAAGATGACGAGTATTCTCTGTACTCAAGGATGACTTATTCTTAACTGGTTCTGGCGAAAAAGAATATAAACGACTTCCAGCAATTGCATAAGCGACCTCTGAACTTATTGTAGTGGTTGTAATAACTGTAAAAAGGTTATCAAACTATTAATAAATACTATAATTATTAAACATTTCAAAAATACGAACTGCTATGTGGTCCTTGATAATCTTCGAGAAGACCAATGTTTTGTAAACGATCATGATTCTCTGGTAGGTACGGATGAAGTTGTGGTATTGTGTCCATTACAATACCTAATAATGGTAAATATAATACGGCAACACGTGCTCGAGTTTCCGGTTCTGCATATCTCGTATCATGATCATGAAATGTCATTAAATTGCGTACACACCGTATAGCTTTACCATGTAACGATGGATTTCTACAAAAAATTACAATTTATTTAATCATTAATTTCACAAAATATATCATATTAAAAACCTACGGAATTTCTAAAACGGTTCCCAGCTCACTCAATACTAAACCAATTAAAAAGTGTTGTTGTCGAAATTCATGGCTTAAATCTGCAAACAATGCTTTGTCGATGCTTGCCTGAAATTTAGTGGACAATTAATTTCAATAAAACCTTTTGCGAAATAGTTAACTCACCATTGTACTTAAATAAGAAGTTTGGCTATTATTTGATGTAATACTTGGTGTTGGGCTGCATGGTGCTGAAACAACAGTGTATGGCGTTCCAAATGGTAAATTTAAAGCAACAAAATGTTCATGACTACATACAACACGCAAAAAGTCCAATTTATAATGTATCAAATCAGGAATAGTAACGCTTTTCGAAACCATAACCTTATAATAAGTTTTGATGAGTCCAAAAACAAATCCACGATCCATAATGCTTAATAAATCAAACATAAAGAAGGCCAAACTAGCATTCAACGATTGAGCCAATTTAACATCATTATTATGAAAACCAACTACTTTTGTTGTGACTAAATGAACTAATGTTGCTAAATCATCGGTGTACTGATGTGGAAAACGTCCCTTTCTCGGCGAATTAAGTGACTGTGATATATCCAAATGTTCAATCATACTTTTGATTATTAATTCAAATAAAAACCATGAATTTGTCATTGACAATTCAGCAGAATTACCGCTAGATACAACCCAATGTAAGGCAATTTCTTCATGTAGTAGACGCACTTGTGTTGAATAGTTTGCTGTCTCGTGAATTTCTGTTCGCATACTAGTACGATCTAAACTACCACCTAATATTTCTGAAGTGTATTGTACATCTTGATGAGTACTTTCAAGTTCATCACCACTTCGACTTGCAACCAAATTCGATTTACCACCAACCAATGGATGAGGAATTTTACATTGATATTGAATATATGTACTCAGAAGTGCTTGGCGACCATATTGGTCTATATGAAGATCTTCTTGCAGTAGCTATAAATAGAAAGAAAAACAAAATATTATTTAAAATTTAAAGGTCATGTGAAAATTGTCTTACGGCAAGTTTATTTGAAACAAGACATAGTGTTTCAAAAACTGCTGGTCCTAACCCCAAAGATTGTCCACCAATTTTATACATCGTTATTAAAAGTTCGATCAATTTATCAAGAATAACTGAGAGGTTTTTCACTAATGGTTCCAGTTCCGAAAGATGAATTTCAAGTAAAGCCTTTTTCATTTCACGTTCAATATTAGCCTCGCCAATACGTGGTGGAATTTTTTTACTCTCTAAACATTCACATAGGTTTATGAATCTAAAATTGGAAAAAGAAATGAAAATCATAATCAAAATATATAGGCGATTTAATATAAATGCTACTCTATTTACCTATCCAAATATGAATTCAATGTGTGAATGGATGTTACAGCATCAATCGTCACCGTGAAAACAGGACGATGATTATCTAACCATTTGGTACCTGGCAACTGTACATCTGGTGGAATAAATGAATAATTTTCTGGAGGATGTTCAACCATAACGGGTAAATTAAATTCACCAACATTCAATTTGCCATCATTCAAAATTGGTAGCCACTAAAAATTAAGATTTGTTTTAAAATCTATTGACTATATTTATATTTTCGTTTATTGTTATTCATACCGTAAATCCAACAGGTGATTCAACCGAATTTTGTATTTCCTGTGGTTTTTTTTGACATGATACATGATATAAAGTAAACAATAAATGGTGATTTTGTTTCAAATCAGCTGGCATAGCAATTTTTATTTCATCGTAAAATGTAGGACATTTGTTGTGATAATTCACAGAGGTAAATGCTACAAAAAAAAAAATTAATTTTTTAAAACAGAATAATAATAATTAAAATAATAAAAGAATGATGTATTTTTACCTTCAGATGTAAATTCGGGACAAGAACTTTTGGCAAAAATTGCTGTTAATGCATCATTTGGATGTTCGCCTGCCATAAGTTGTATTTGTACAGCAATATTACGAGCTGAACCAGCCCTCGCTGAGAAATTCAATTCCTTTGGACTTACAAATAGTAAATTACGATAAACATAATGAGGATTGAATATTGGCAATGATGGAAATTCAAGTATTTCTTTTGTTGGTCTTGTTTTTTCATCTGGATATGGTTCTAGCTTAGCAAGCTCTGGTGTTAAAGCATATTTGACTTCTTCAGGACATGGAGATATTTCTAATTTAATGGAGCCCGGTATATATTTGTATTTTTTCATGACAGTTGCGGGACGTTTAAGTTCTGGTAAGAATTTGTAGAGATCTTCATCTTTCATTTTTTCTGATTCCTATAAAGGGGAGAATGTTCGTATAATATAATGAAATAAAAAAAAAATAATACATTATTGTCGAAGTAATTCCAATATTCCTTACTTGCTTAAAAAAACTTGTGACGGTTATAGTAATTGGTCGAAATGTTTCAATGCTATTGGCAAAATCATCTGGTGACCAGGAACGTCTTTTTTCAGTACGTCTTTCTAACGATCCACGTCGTGTTAATGTTCCCATGTCGGTTGCTTTTCGTCGTAATTGATCAAAACTGCTTGTTGATGATTTTCGATCTAAACTATTCGAACTTGATGCTGTACCCAAGCTATCACGATCGCGTTCATCTTTATTTTCGAGGCCATCACCATTAAAAATATTAGTCAAATAAATACCAGTCCATGCGAACGGCATACGATATTTTCCAAGTCGTTCGCAATAATCAGATGCATTTGATTTTGCCTTGTCACGATATTTATCTTTGTCCTCTTTCATGTATGGTTCAACGGAATCCTTGATATCTCCTTGTAATACTTTTTCAAGTCGAATGACCAAAAATAAATCATTACTAGGATTGGTAATCTCAAAAATTGCTGATCGACTCTGAGTACTAACATCGCTGTATGGAACGTGTGATGTCAACATTCGTTTCAAATTTTCAGAATTCATATCAAAATAGAAATTTTCTGATAGTTTTTTTCTTTCTTTTGCGTCATATATTGCCATTGAGGCAAATATTGGTTCAACTTCTAATTCCAATTTCAATTGAAGACATTTCACTAAAATTCTATGACCAATATGTTCACCAGGTATTTCAGCTGGTAAACGACGTTCAATCGCATCTTCATTATCACTGTCTAAATACAAAGTAAATAGAGATTCTTGTCTTTCATCGCCACGACGACTTTCATTTGATTGGTCAATTGCTTCGGCCGGTACGCGGTCTAAAAGTCCAGGTATTAAAGGATCATTTATAGAACTGCGTAAATCAAAGCTAGCCCATGATCCACGAGGTGTTAATGTGTCGGTACAAGATGATACTGATGATAAACTTGCAATAGATTGACGACTACTTGGAGTACAACTATCACTCTGAAAATTAATAAACGTTAATAATCATTCAGCTCTATTCACTTTAATAAGCTTTGAACATACTTTATACGTGAGTGTTTCATCGAATGAATAAAATTCACGATCAATCTCAAACTCGTGTTGATAAACACTTGGGGTTAATGAACCCTTATCGAAACGATCACGATTGTAACAGGAACTGGAATAGTGACGTTGAGAAAACTCTACAGCTTTCCATGGCCTTACATAGCAATCAATACATTCTCTAATATGAATAGGAAGTGAAGCTCTACAAAATAGTAATTAAAAATAATATATATAATAACTCGGAAAAAAAAATATCTAATTCAAATCTTACATATTTTCCTTTGGCACAATAGGCTCAACAGTTCGAATTTTCCGTTTAATAGTTTTAATTTGGACATCTCCAGGTGGAAAATCTAAGATATTTCGTAATGGATCTCGACTAAGAACATTTGCATGTTGAATTAGAAAATCTTCATAATCGATTGGTTCGACAAGTTCAGTTAAAGAAATCTAGAAGTTATAAAAGCAAAAAATTAATATTTTATTTCTAAACAAAAATAAAAAATAAGAAATTTAATTTACCGAAGACGAGCCAGCCGAGCTGCAGCTTTCACTTTTTGCTATAATTAAAAAAAAAATTTTTTTTTTGTAAGTGAACAAAATTTTGTGAAATATTTTCTATTTCTCTTTACCATTTAGATGATAGTTTGCAACATTTTTTCGTACGTCAGATGCATGATGTCTAAAAATATCGAAAGAAACATAATATTGATTTTTAGTTGGATATTAATTAACTAATGGGAAAAGTGGACAACCGAAAATTACATATGGGCGAGGTCTTCATAGAAATAAAATACAAAAATATGAAAAATCTTTAAGAGAACTAAATTTTGTGTTTTCATTTATTTATTTATACAAGTTAATATTTAAACTCACTTCGATAGTTTTTGGGCAAATGCTCGTTGAACAGAAGACATTTTTATTGTTCTTTCACACTACTGTTATTTATTTCTTATTTTCTTTTTTTTTCACTAATGTATTTATTATTGACGCTGATGATGCACAATGTTTATGATACATAGAACGATTGAATGCATAACAACAATACATAAAAAAAAAAAACATGTAAAATGCTTATATATGGAATATGAATCACACGGACTTTACATTTTCTGTTATGATTTTAATTGACAGCTTTCGAATCGAAAGAAACTGATTCGGCTCGATATATTTAGATTCATATATTTTATATTCAAGTTTTGCATCAATGTTTTTATTTCGCGAATCTTAAATTCGATAATCAAAATTTGTTTTTAACAAATTAGTGAATATTTCTTCTAGACGATTGGGTTTTACAAGAAAACTTTTAGTAAATTTAATTCTAAACGTAAATTTGAATCAAATAAATTCAGCTCGAGCCAATGTCGCCACCTTTAAATCTATCAGTTCTGACACAATCACAATAAAAAAAAAAGAAGAAGAAAATAAGTAACTACTTTGACATTTGTAATTAATATAAACATAGAATATAAAAATTAAAATATTTTGTGTTTAAACAAAAGCACGTACCAAGCTGATTTCGAACAGCAATGCAATAAAAACTATTATAACGAATGTAAATATTAATTCAATTAACTAAATGTTTAAAAATAAAATATGCAAAATACTTTCTTTACAAACAAATATAAAAAAAATATGATACAAAGAAAACGTAAATCATTTTTCCATCTTGATTTCTAGAAACATTCATAATCCAAATATGCCGAAATATTACTGTGACTATTGTGACACTTACTTGACCCACGATTCACCAAGCGTACGAAAAACCCATTGTACCGGTCGCAAACATCGAGACAATGTAAAATTCTACTATCAAAAATGGATGGAAGAGCAAGCCCAACATTTAATTGATGCAACAACGGCTGCCTTTAAAGCTGGTAAAATCAATCAAAATCCATTTTCAGCACCACCACCAAAAATGGGCGTTTCAATTCCACCACCAAATATGCCACCACCAAGACCAGGTATAATTTATAATTAATAAGAAAAATAGAGGTAAAATGTCTGGATGCGGAAATTGAATCGAAATCTCCCTTTTACATGTTGGGTTACTTGATTAGGTATGATGCCACCAATGATGATGCCCCATGGACATGGACCGATGCAACCACCACATATGAATATGATGAGACCGCCACATATGAATCCATCAATGGGACCAATGATGGGACCGCCACCATCTTTAGGGATGCGACCCCTACAAATGCAACAACAACAACAACAACAACAACAGCAACAACAGCAACAAAAATGAACAAAATATTTCTAATTTTATCCTTATTTATTTTATATAATTTACGTTTACAAAAAAGGTGTTACGTGAATCGTATATTTGTTGATATTTTTTTTTTCTTTAAATTTAAAAAAGTCAACAGAAACAAGAACAAATTTTTATTTTCATATTTTTCTTTTTTTTTAAAAAAAACATTAAATTCATCAATATTGAAGTCAATGAGTACTTATTTCCATTCGGTTTTTTATTTGGTTAATAAGACGTTAGAAGAAAGCTACTTAACTGAAAATAAAAATATTCATTTTGAAATTCAAAGTTTTTTTTATGTTTTATTATTCCATTATTTCATTTAATTCAAATTTTATTCAGGTAGGTACATTATTTTTATTTTATATAAACGTAAGAAAAATTAAATTTATTTCATTTCATCACAAATTCATTAATCAGCTCCAGATTTCCCTTAAACAATAATTAATTTAATTAATAAAACCAGAACAAAAATATTTATTTCTAAATTCAGTTCAAGTTCTCATAATTTGATGATAAATATATTAACGTTTTTTTATTTTTATTTATTGAAAAAAAAACAAATAAAAAACTAAAACTAAAACTAAATCGATGATAAATTAGCTGATGATGCGGATGCATTGCTATC
>JAABKK020016528.1:0-20285 GCA_011634745.2 Catotricha subobsoleta
ATTAACTGTTTTATATTGTTTGATGAAGAAGCAATACAAATGCATTGAGGTATTTTATATGATTTCAATATACGTGCAAACGGGGGGAGGGGGTGTTACCTCCTGTCGATTTTGCCGAAAGTAGTATCTTTTTTCAGTTTTTCAAAGTACGATTTGCATACAACGCGGTTTTCAACACTGAAGACCGTTTTTTTTTTGCTCTCGCGATAAGAAGCTGTTTGATGACGTTTTTTTTTTTTTTTGCACCCAGTGGTTTGATGAAAACTCGGCGCCTCTGAATCGCACTAACTCTCTAATTTATATCAAAACGCACTTACTTTTCTGCCGACCGTGATTTTTTGTCTACCATGAATATGGTTACAGATTTTGGTTTAAATAAAATCAACGGAAGTCATAAAAAAAAAATGTTTCAAACAGTATATTTAAGTTTGGATCTCATTTTTGGATCATATATACATTTGATGAATGTATTTTCATTTATTTTCTGGTATTTTCATCGTTTGCTTAAAGAATGTCTGTATTAATACAAAATAAAATAAATACAATAAGCATACGCACGCATCCCTTAGTAATGGCTTTGCACATAAAAAAAAAAAAGAAAAGAAAAAAAAAAGTCGTAACTTTTATAATAAACAGATGACAATATCTCTACTTACTTAACGACAAATAAATCTACGGAAAATTTCTGTGTTAAAACATATTATGCGACCTTTTTTTTTTTAGCGCTCGCGTAAGTAGTAGCAATAAATGTGAATTTAAGAATTAAAACGAATTTGCCAGTAAAAAGCAAAAAAAAAAAAAAAACATATATATAAATATATATATATATATTAGGGTGGTTCGTTTCCGAAAAGTTTTGATTTTTCTAGCTTCAAAAGCATTTTTAGATGTGACTGCACCTAAAACGACTATATTTAATATTTTGGTCAGAATTTTTTAAATTTTAGCCACTGCCGCGGCGCGGCGCAATCGACGTTGAACTTGTGATTTTGAGTGTTTATGTTTTTTCATCTTCTAAGTTCTATAACTTTTAAAAGGATTTATGAAACTTCGAAACTTTTTTATTTTCATTCGCAGGATTAAATTCTGAAACTTCTTTTTTTTATATAGAAGTCAATCCGGTCGGGTTCTTAGATCTTGAGATATACGGATTCAAAGTCGAAAAAATGTCGAAAATCGATGATATTTTCAAAAATTTATCTTTTTTAACATCTTTTAAGCCTCATAACTTTTGAATGGGTTTACAAAATTTCAAAATTATTTTTTTGTTAATCTCAAGATTAAATTATAAAACTTTTTTCTATAGAAACCAAGCCGGTAAATCTTCTAAATTTTGAAGTTTTGTAAACCCATTCAAAAGTTATGGCGCTTAAAAGATGTAAAAAAAGATAAATGTTTAAAAAAAATCATCGATTTTTTTGACTTTGAACCCGTATATCTTAAGATCTAAGGACTTGACCGGACTGACTTCTATCCAAAATAGTTTCCGAATTTAACTGTGAATGAAAATAAAAATGTTTCGAAGTTTCATAAAACCTTTTAAAAGTTATAGAACTTAGAAGATGAAAAAACACAAACACTCAAAATCACAAATTCAACTGGATTGCGCTGCTCGGTGGCTAAAATTTAAAAAATTCGGACCAAAACATCTAAAAATGCTTTTGGAGGTAGAAAAATCGAAACTTTTGGAACTCCCATACAATAAACGAACCACCCTAATATAAACATATATAAATATATAAGAAAAATAATTGGCAAAAACGAGAAAAGAAGAAGAAAAAGTTAAACAAAAGAATTATGTGAAATCGATTTTTAATAGGGATTAAAAAAAAATAATAATAATAATAATATCGCTAAACTTTTTTCTTTTTTTGCACATTCAGAGATTTTCCTGCTTTATTCAGATTTATATGTAGGAATAGAAACCTATTTTGCTGCATAATATTAATTACATTTCATTAAAGTATTTTTTAAAGACTTTTTTTTTTTTTATTCTTCTTTAATATCCGATACTTATAATTAAATGAATTGGCGAATTTTCATATTCAATTGAAAACATTTTAAAATAATGCGAGAAAAGTATTTCATGGTACTTTGGGCGCTTTGCTATTGTAATTGTAATTATATTGTTTTACATATTTAATTTGAATTGTCATTAAAAGATTTATATATATTGAGGCATTTAAAAGTTTTCTCATTGAATTTAATTGTAGTAATTTAGTGGAACAATGATTCAGAAAATCAGAAGATATTCTTTTTTCTCTTAAATTTTATGATGAGCAATAAGGTGGTTCCGAACCACTGGTTGGGTTTTGTCCATTTTGCATAAAAACACTGAAACTCATTGACGGAATTATAGATTTCTTTAACGTTTGACCACAACATTATATCGTCTTGAAATTTGTATGCCATTTAAAAGCTTCGCAATGAGTGTCAAAATTGCCCACCACAGTCATATGATGAGCTTCTACATCTTTCGAGATTTGTATACTATTATTTGTCATAAATTCTTTTATACCTGGATGGATATCCAATATCCGTCCAGTGATTTCTGGATTAGTTTCAAGTTTTTATTTTGGACTCTGTGAAGTTTCTTGATGTGTGTGATGAAGTTGCCGGAATTTCTTATATGGTTTCAGCCATACTACATTCATGATAGGTGGGAATTACTGTTTTGTAAATTATATGTTTTTATATTGATGTGATAGTTTCGATTTCCTGGGTACAGTACTCGCTTATGCATTTGGTTGCTTTTACTCACGTGATATTTCTATGTGTGTGCACCGAAATTTAACTTTTTATCCAACGTTATGCCCAAATATTTTACTGTGGTTTATTAACAAGGTATTAATCATGAATTCACAGAATTGCACAATCGTGGGAATCTTGATTCTTTTTTTCGTGTTTAAAGCTATCGCACCGTTAATAAAAAGTATTTTAAAATTTGAGCTGAGAATAGAATTAAAAATAAATAAATGAAACTTATGAGATTTCGGCAATCACATTAAACAATGTATATTGATGCCAAATATATGCCTAATATTTAATAACTTAAGCAACAGTTCAATGATTGAACTATTGGTTCTTTAAGCAAAGCTCAACAATTGCTAGATCTCGTACAAAATATCGTGTTTTTGATTTTATATACATACATTTGCTTACTATATCTACAAAAAAAAATATTTATCTATATAAACGTATATATATATATTTTGTAACTGAACATAATTAACATATTTATTTTTAAAATATAACAAATATGACGCATCAAAACCATATAATTCATAGTCAAATGCGGTGTCAAAAATGTGTATATTGATGCATATCATTCACAGTTGAATATTGCTTTTGATATGTTGATAATATATCGCGCTGATGTAATAGTTTGACCCCAAACAAAACTAGTGAAATGCTTTATTTAAATCATAAACAAATCATACACTAGAAACGCCCAATGAACATCCGAAAGTATAAATTTTAGAAAATTTACCATAAATATCTGACAAATGATTGGTGGTGGTTATAAGTTTCGCATTTTATACCAGAGCCGTGTGTTACAGAGGTCGGACGGGTACTTGAAATTTTAACCCGACCCGCACCCGACACCCGTTGGGTACTACCCGAAAACACCCGAAGACACCCGTAAACACCCGTTAATACCCGCGGGTGTCAACGGGTGTTTATGAGTGTTTTCAAATTTTTACGGGTGTTTTCGGGTGTTTTTTTTTTTTGGTAAAAGAGTCATTTTAAGCGTAAATGACTCATTTTAAGCATAAATGAGTCATTTTAAGCATAGGAATGATCAACTAAATTATTAGTTTTATTTGAATTAATTTTATTTTATTATCAATTAGAATTTCAATATTGGAATTTATTTTATTTTCTTATACTTACTAAATATAATTGTGAACAAATAAATACTTATTAATTAACAAAATATTGAAAAATTGATCATTCCTATGTTTAAAATGACTCGTTTACCAAAAAAACACCCGAAAACACCCGTAAGCACCCGTTAAAACCCGCGGGTATTAACGGGTGTTTACGGGTGCTTACGGGTGTTTTCGGGTAGTACCCGACGGGTGTCGGGTGTTTTCGGGTAGTAACCGATGGGTGTCGGGTGCGGGTCGGGTTAAAATTTCAAGTATCCGTCCGACCTCTGGGTGTGTTATCACTTAAAAGTTACAATTCTGATTAACTTATAATCACATAATACCCAATTGAATTTACGATCAATTTTTGTTTCTTCCTATGAATTTAAAATTACCTACTTATCAAAGTTCTCTACCTTAGTAATTGGACTGCGTTTATGTATACGAAAAGCGCTAAAAGCTTTTATTATAGATTTTTACGAAAAAATTGTTCGCTTTTCTATTAATTGGAGCCTCTAAGATTAACTCCATCGTGACCCCGATTGTTCCCAGTATGTCACTGCCCATAAATTTATTTATTCATATAACACAAGAACACAAACGCGCTATTACTCATATATTGCGATAGCAGACGACAACAACAACAACAATTTATCAATATATTACGGTCCTTTCATTTATGGGACCAAAAATAAAATTATTTTTTCAAAGAAACATTTATTCTATTGGAAATCAACCCGACTAAACCGATTTACCCTATTTTGGTGACGGCATTTCTGATGTTTTAAACAAGATAATGTGTTAAAATTATTAGGCTTTTTGGTATAGCTTTTGAATACTCCCCGACCCCGTACAATGCGATGAGTTATGACTTTTTGATAATAGTAAAGCGATGATGTTTCGTATTACATAAATATTGCGTTACGATTGATTGATTATGATTTCATAAATTCGATGATATGGAAATTGAAAATGAATGATGTTCACACAATAGTTGTGTATTTTCTGTGGATAATATTAAATTTTCGATGAGGTCTTTTGAAATGTTTATTGTTTTACATTTACACACAGATAGAAATGATGGATATTTATCAATATATATATTTTGCATTGCGAATATCGTAAAAAGAGAAATATCGAAAATTTATTGCTTAATGATAGACAATAATTTACATTTTCACTTGCTAATTTCATGTAAATGTAAGCGTCACAAGAAAACAAGAAAACAAAAATAGAATTTATACTAAAACTTTTATTTGGGATGGATGAATTGTGTGCAAAATGTATCGGGAAAAGTTACGTCTGCTATAGATTAATGAGGATCAGTCATGGAGGGATGGGATGGATGACAAGGGGCGAGTCAAAGACTCAGCATGTAGGCCACAAGGGCCCGTTATCCATCCCCGATAAAAGAGTTTATTTTTACCCGCTCGGGTCCATGAACTCAATAGATGGGGTCTATCCACCATCTCAAGGCGTTTGGAACTACGGATGAAGTCATAAAAGTTGTTTTGTAAACAGATTGAAAAACAGTTTTTTTTTTGTCTGAAAAATATGAATGTGTTCTTTCACCCTGATATATATATATTATTCTGACTAAAGCATGAAATCCTTTCGGCCCAAAAAAAAAAAAAACTTTTTTTATCAAGGCGTCTGGAACTACGGATGAAGGATCAGTCATAAAAGTTTTCTTTTTTACAACACTCGTTTAGCTGTTATTTCGTATATTCGTAATTTCTTTTTTGGAATCGATTTTCTGGTGGGACCTTTGTTTTCTTTAGTTTTCAACTTTGTTTTTGGAAAAATAGTATCTCTTTTTTCACTTTTCTAATAGGATTTACATACAGCGCGGTATTTGAAGACCGAATCCCGTTTTTTTGAGTTTGAGGCAGAGTTTTACAAGGTGGTGGAAGATTGAAAACCTTTCTTTTTTTTTAGGTTTGTTATACGTCTTGTGCGCTGTATACAGGGGAGGCAGGGGATAAAATAACGTGCAGTTGGGCTCAAAATCTGCAGTCAGCCTGAAAAAAAAATATGCAGTCAGGAATCTCAGTTTTAGCAGGCAAGATTTTTACACTCAGCTATCAGGCTATCAGAAAATAGTATCTTTTTTACGTTTTCAAAATACGATTTGCATACAGTGCGGTTTTTTTCGCGGTATTTGATAAAACTGAAGACCTTTTTTTTTTTAGGTCTCACTTGCATTTTTTTAAGTTTTAATTTGAGGCCCCACTGACTAACTCCCCCGAGACCCTTAGGGCCCCAGTCCGCCACTGACCATGAAAGCTATATTTTAATATTATTAGATTGGTGACTAAATAACTTCCGTTTTTTTAACAAAAATGTAAACATGTAAATGACGCATGTGAGAGAACTTCCCAGCCCAATTGCATAATGAGCATGGTACAATAACCATGGTCCAATAACTACAAGGTATGATCTACTCACGGACGAGTTTTCGTTTCGTTCTGCG
The DNA here is from genome assembly GCA_011634745.2 of Catotricha subobsoleta. Classification (NCBI taxonomy): domain Eukaryota; kingdom Metazoa; phylum Arthropoda; class Insecta; order Diptera; family Cecidomyiidae; genus Catotricha; species Catotricha subobsoleta. Next base: position 6,346 of record JAABKK020016528.1, read on the forward strand.
CACTGGAAGCGAACTGTCAGTCAGAGACCTTTTTCATTATGTGCAAATATTTTAAAATTTTGTTCGAAAAATGAAAAAACTGCTTAAGCCGACTTATAAGAAACCGACATCAAGGAATCCATTTTTAATACTCTGTAAGTTCTCAGGCATCTCGCTGAGGTCGCTGCGGTAAAAAAAATGATTTGTAAAATATTGTACCGCGACGACCTCAGCGGGATGCCTGAGAACTTCGAGAGTATTAAAAATGGATTCCTTGATGTCGGTTTCTTATAAGTCGGCTTAAGCAGTTTTTTCATATTTCGAACAAAATTCTAAGATATTTGCAGATAAAGTTTTTAAAAGGGTCTATGACTGACATTTCTAATGTAAACAAAGTAAGCATGAGCTGCGTTTCATCATACCTTGTTAGTTATTGTACCATGATATTATACTATAGTATGCATGTGATGAGTAAACATTTTGTAACATGTGGCCGAGCGTTGTAATGTAAAAGAATGACATTTCGCCTTCCTTTGTCCAAGTAAATATAACTATGTTATGAACCATTGCATTTAAAACATTAACCATTTGAACCTTTTCCAGAAGCTCATAAAGTCATAATATATTACATCTTTCTGATTCCACCCAGAAGGACTCCAGAACCGTTGTTTTTGCCTAAGATCTAAATCGCTCAACCAATGGCACATTCTATCACTGACTTTATCACGTTTTTATTGCTGTGTTTGATTTTATGTTGAAAGTTACTCGTTTCGAGTGGATTTTTCTTATGAGCCATTAAAAACCGCTTGAAACGAATAAATTTCGACATAAAATCAAATTTTAAGTTTACCAATTGGTTATGAAAAGTGAGAAAAATTATTTGCCGTAAAGTTACATATTTATACTATAACGTTCCACGGCAACTAGAGCAAAAACTGTAGAGATTAGTAGATTCGAATAAATATGCGCGTAACCGCTCCCGCAGGACACTCTATTCAGTTAAATAATAATAAATTTTAAATTTTAACAATTTTTCAATTTTCCATTTTCCATTTATTTTGTTAACAATTAAAAAAAAATTAAACTGACTAAAAAATATGAAATATATAACAAGTAGTTTTTGTCATCCATTTTTAAAAACTGTAACAAAACTTTAGACCTCCCGCTAATTTCAATCAAAACAACAACCTCACACAAAATGAATGACAAAACTCTCTACTTCATATCAAAAAAAAAGAAGTTATTTACTTCGATACCCATGTAGTAGCTGTGAAAGCTTATAATCGCCTCATAGAAAAGCAGCATTATTTCAAATTTAGTAAAGTGTAAATATTAAAATGAAGTGAAAATTTGGAACAAAAGACTAATTTCTTCTATCTTTATTAATTATTCTATAAAATATGTATTTAATGCATAACATTTAAATTAATAAATGCGCGTTTTGTTGAATCCTTCAACTTAAACAATTAATATAGCTTCGCATACAAAATGAAATTATCAAGAAGACAAAACAAATATATTAAATATGAGATACTATTTGTACTTGTTTATGGACATTTTCATGGTATATTCTCTTCTTGAAATGTGTTTTTTGAATTATTTGAGAAATCATATCTCAGGCGGTGTTTGTAAACAGATTGAAAGACAGTTTTTTTTTGTCTGAAAGATATGAATGTGTTCTTTCACCCTGATATATATATTATTATGACTCTCTAGCATAAAATCCTTTCGGCCAAAAAAAAAAAAAACTTTTTTAATCCGTTCACAAGATATAGTTTTTCAAAATTAAAGTGTGAAACTTAAGAAAAAAAAACAAACTGCCAATGGATTGATTGGTATACATACTGTCACATTATTCAATAAATAAATACAGTTTAAAAGCTGTGACATTCGATTGTAATCACCTGTAATTATATTCCGTTACTATAGCCATACAATTCTTGCTTTCCATAATATTCAGATTTTTATATTTGAAGCTGTTGTTTATTCAAAAAAAAGACACACTTATTCCACAGTTCTAGCTTTAACAACACCTATTTTGATGATACTTTTAATGTTCGCAATAGTTTGTGGTGTTTTTCATATAAATTAATATCTATAATAGACGAATATATCACATTTATTTATTTATAAAAGGCTTATATCCTCATTCTGATGCAAAAATTAATGGTTATGATTCATAAATTAAGTTGAAAGGTCAAATATTTCAATCTAATTAAATTATCTACATAAGACATTTAACATTATATATCATTTATATACTAGATATAGTATTTAACATTTCTCACTTATGCTTTATTGCATGATATTTTAGAATGATTAGCTATAAACCATTCACACATAGAAATTATAATATTTAACTCTATATTCCACAGTTAACTTTAATACATACAATTTTCTATGGTCTAAGTAAGAATATGTATATATAATAAAATAATCAATTCAAATAATATAGAAACAGAGGTTACTATTATATGTATGACATGCCGAATGCAGTAACAGAAAGGGTGTCTCATTAAATTATTTTTAACCTTTTAATTATTTTAAATATAACGGATGTGTTCTTAACGTTAATAAGCGTTTTCGAGCAATGATTATTTTCGGTTAAGTTTTAAATTAACTTTTATGTTAAATTTCTCTGTTCTTTGACACCATATAACTAAATTCTAAATTTACTCTAAAGTAAACTCTGAGTCGTTATTCAAAGACGGTGCCATGAATTATCCCCAACCGCAATAACCCCCACTTTTGTAAACCTTTGTAATAACTTCTAAACGGAGGGTCCTACAGAAAAGTTATCCATTACCGACCCCAACTTATTTTTGGATACGCATCCAATGATACCCTATTTGCCTCCCTCCGACACCCTCACAATATTTTTTAGTGTGATTTTTTATGGAAGAGGAAAGTCACGCTAAAGGTAGGTCAATGGGGAGCCCTAACGGGGGAATTGGGGTACCATTGGATGCGTCTCCAAAAGTAAGTTGGGGTCAGTCACATGGATAATTTTTCTGTAGGACTCTCCGTTTAGAAGTTATTACAAAAGTGGGGGTTAATGCGGTGGGGGATAATGCCAGACACCTCAAAGACGCTTAGGCGCTGTTCATATATTACGTAACGCTCTAATGGAGTGAGGGGGTTTGTTAAAGTGTTACGCCGAGTTATATTGAGGTGGGGGGGAGTGTTTGTCACATAGCAGACATTTTTTAAAATTTAACTTTAATAATTTAAGAATTTTGATATTCTGTTACGTAACTAGGGCAGGGCCGTACCTACTAAGAGGCTCGTGAGGGCTCAGCCAGCTCTAGAATTATTAGAGCCAGCTTTAGGAAAAGCAAAAATAGAACATTTTTCAAGTGTTCCAACATACAGCGCGGTTTTCTTCGCGGTTTATGTGTATGAATAGTAGCTTTATGTGGTCTTTCTGTGTTTTATTTCAAATTTAATTTGGCAACCACGACCAACCTATTCTGAGCGACTATAATCAATTTAAACCACGTATTCATAAAATATTAATTCAAATATTCGAGGCTTAGCCAGCTCTGTGAATTTGCGCTGGTTACGGCCCTGAACTAGGGAGAGGGAGTTTGGAAATTTGTTACGAATTGTTATATTGGGGGACGGGGGTGTTAAAAAATGTATAGCCTTTTAGGCATTGGGACTGATCACTTAATATATTTGAAATAGTCTAAATATGGTATAAAATGATATTAGACCATTTCTATTTTTAATAAATAATTTCCAAAACGTAGATGGCATCAGATATGCGGTAACCGAGTTATAATGGGTATGAAGTTTCTGCAGAAACGTTTTATTTTAGTCGAGTTTTTTTTTGAGTAACTGGCTTGCTGACAATTGATTATTTTTTATCGATTAATGGCTATAAGTTATCTCGTTTGTCTTTAAATATTTTCCAACGAATAAATTTTATAAAAAGTGAATATATTTTGGCCTTGAATGCCAAATTAGAACAGTTTATAACAAATTTACACTAGAGAAATTCAATTGCTATTATGTTGGTAGCTAAATGAATTATATGAGTTAGAAGCGCAGGCAATTTGAAATTCAAAGTTCGACAGTAAAAATAAAATATTTCTAGACGAAACAACAAAAATGTAATGATGAGGAAGCTTTTTTTAGCATCGAAATTATCAATAAAAAATAAAAAAAAAAAACACTTTCTTGTCTCATTGAAGAGGCCAAAGTGAGCAAAGTTATCACCCTTTATAAAATTCATTATTTCTTTACATATATCACATCCTGTATGTACCAGCTATAGATAGTTCCATGCAACTAAACTAGCTAATATAGAAAAAAATATAGCAATATGATGAATTGGTATATACTGACTGTTGTTTGCTAAGTGTTGCTCTGGCTGCGACGCCTTATAAATGAATGTATTCAGAACACATTATAGATTATACTACAATATTATTATTATTTTAACTAAATTGGTAGATTGCACAGTGATTTAAATATTCTATAGTGTAATTTTGTACAAATGGAATGACATTATGATTTGTGTTGGGTATAACGATTTGTAAACTATATATAGTATCGTAACTCTTAAACTTCAAAAATAAGTTGGATAGATGTTAGAATGTGGAAATATAGATAATTCAACTAAATTACATTACAATTCAAACATTTTGTGGTTTTTATCATTTAGTGCAATGGAAAATGCCCGAAAACTATTCATCAAAATAATCACTGACAAAGTGGTAGACAGAATGTGCAACCCCGCGTGTGCATACAATCTTAGTGTCTATCTGAATATATTATTATTATGGCTGTGCGAGTTAAATCAGATTTAAAGTCGTTACGGTGTAAAAGTTCTGCGGGTATGTTAAAAATAATATCTGACTGGCTATAAAAAAAGCGGGGAGTTTACAAAAAAAAAAAAAAGAAGGCCCGCTCAAGTAAATATGTAACTAGTTACTAAAATCTTACCAAAAAAAAAAAAAAAAAGACATCTGTGTGCTGGGGTTTTTTGAGTTCGCACCATATTTAAAAATTCGTAAAAATGGCATATTAGCAGCTTAAACTAAGATATTTCGAAAAGTATACAAGCTACACTAAAATGTGTGTTTTTGAGAGACTTACATGTCTTTACATCAAATCGATCTGATCATTACTTTACGAGATATCCTCTTTTCAGCTGGTAATTTTCAGCTGCTAGCAGCTAACGTGTAGTATGGGCCTTAGTGAAAAATAACTGAATAAAATTCGAATATATAATACAATAATCAATAATAAATTATAAGTATAAATAATGAAATATTGGTAAAAAAAAAAAAAAAAATTTGCTAAAAAGCATATTTACCCTACTGACAATTTGACGGAAAATCCTAACAATGTTTCGAAAAATATTCTAACAATGTCCGGAAATCCAAATCGGATATTTCTCAGGATTTTCCGTGCCAAATGGTCGAAATTTTACCAAACCTCCGAATCGGAGGATATGGCTAACTTTCTCCAAGCTTTTTGCGAACATTGCTTGGAGAAATATCCTAATATTCTGAACCTTTTTCCTAACATTGCAAGAAGAAATATCTTTTAACATTCTGAACCCTTTTCCTAACACTCCGTAATTTTTGCCTAATATATTTCAATTCAGAACAATTCAAAAAAACATTCTATTTTCCAATCATTTATCTAGCTTTAGCTAGATGACTATCCATACCATTGGCTTTTACCAATGACTATAAGATATTTTAAAGAAATAATGCTGTTTTATATGAATTTGCTTCTTTACACCCAGCCAGAAAATTATGGTGTGCCATATAGCGATTCATAAAGAGAGAAAACAAGCTGGGAAATTTTGCCATACATGTAGCAAGAAGAATATAATTACACTAATGTTCGGAAATTTTGGTGCATATTCTCCATAGTAATCTCCAAACTATGTTAGAAATGTTCGCGAAATTTTCCGCATTGGAGAAACTTTCCAAACTATCCGAACCGCTTTCCGATTCGGAACCTTGGAAAATATTCCGTATAGGAGAAATTTCCAAACTATCGGAACTGTTTTCCAATCCGGAGGTTAGGAGAATCCGAGGTTTGATATTTTAATTGTCAGTAGGGTACTCGTAAAAACAACACCGCTAACGATACCGATATATTGGAAAGTAGTGCAAGCGATACAGGCCCTGTTTGCCATAAAAATGTTACCTTAAAAAATTTCTTCACCGGATAACATTTATTGATGCTTATAGCCCTAGACAATATTCCACAACTAGTACACTTCACTATATTATTATGATTATATTACACCCGAATCAGAATAATTTTGGATAAAACCAGATGCGACAGCAATTATTTAAACAAATTACTTTGCTACTAAACTAACGAATATCGTTTATTTTATTGTATATAGTTTTTGCTATACACTTGTTGTTGTTATATTATCTCAATGTGGTTTGCAATGGAAAAAAAAGTAATTTATGGGCACGCGAATTTAAACTTAAGATAGCATAATAAAATTGATGAATTTTCTGATTTGGAATGCTTTGTTTTTGCGCCATTGCATAGAGAAAAACTGATGTTAACATATTGCTACACATTTACAATTTCTTGAATGAATTTACCATTTTCTATAAACATGAAATATCTTTGTTGGTGTGCGGTGCTCTATAATAATATTTGTCTTGTTTTTCGCTAAATGCTGCAATTTGTGTACATTCTTAAATGTTTTGTGATTTAATGAATTTACGGTGATCTCCGTTTTAATTTAACTATTTATAACTAAGATGTAATTTAAGTTACATACAGCGATAAGGGGCATCTTTTTTCAAGAAACGCATACCGACTAAATGAACTGTCTTACAAAAAAACAGAAACATGTAAATTGTAACTACTTGCAGCAAAAAAGCTTTTTCTATAGAAGGTTACGTTTTTGTGCAACACTTCGTCTAGCCGTGATTTGTCTTCAAAACAAAAACAAAAACAAAAGAAAAAAAAAACGCTGTCTTTTGTTTTTGTCACCCCGTTTCACGGTATATGTATTTGGATGTATATTAACTCTTTAGTTTCACTTTACATATATTGTAAATGTATACAGTAAATGTATACTCTTAATGAACCACATTTGGAAATCTTTTTTCCATTCCTTACAAACATTTTCTTATAGTATAACCATTGTTTCTAAAATGTTTCCTTATAGCAAACAATAGCGGGTGATTTGTATTTGACCTCCAAAAGTTTTGATTTTCATAGTTCCAAAATCATTTTTAGTTATTACTATAGTATCTAAAAACCATTGTATGGCGGTCAAAATATATTACTAAAAGTATATGAGACCTATATAGAGATTCAATTCAACCAATTCAACTTCTCTACAGAAAAATGTTTCGTGGTCGATATCTGCTAAAAACAAAACAATTATATTGAGTTTTTGTGAACCGCTGTTCTAAAGTTATCGAGCTCAGAAGGTGAAAAAAAAGTAATACGTGCTCATAATTATAGGAAATCATGCTGTATATGCAAATCGTATTTTGGAAAACTGAAAAAAATACTATGTATTTTCCTCACTGAACGGCCACACTCGAGAATAGCCCAACCAAAACCAGAGTCGGGATTTTTTTTTTCTGGACAAATCTCAGAGGGGGGTAATACCTCCCCCCCCCCGTGCGCACGTCTACCTGTGTCACAAAAAATATAATATAAATCTATCAAATTCAAAAACAAACTTTCAAATATACAAATTAAATATATAATTTTCATTCGGTTTTAAAATTCATTTACAAGGATTATCGCTTTTTCGGAATGATTAAAATACAGAAAACATGCACATTTTACTTACAAAAGATCTTATAAATTCATAAAGTGTTTGCTGGCATTAAACTTTTTAATTAAATTTTTCACATTTTCTATTGGAAAAACATACAACCAAAATAGATAAAATAGAAAAAGCCAATTATAACAACCTAATTTTCTATATAATATACGAGCACGATTATATATATACAGGGTGTCTCATAACAAAAGGTACAAACTTCTGGGTCGTGTTCCGGGGGTCATTCTAAGTCGAAAATATAAAAACAATTATTTTCCGAATTCGAAGTATTTTCGGAGTTACAGCCATTTGAAGTCAGATTAGGACACATTTTGAAATGCTCACAACTTCTACAAATCGTAATTAATTTCAACGTTAGGGGGCTCCGTTGGAAAAGCTATTAAATAAGCTAAATAAAATATTAATAAATTTTTTGTCTAAAGTACATATTTTTCGAGTTATAATTGAATAAAAAATCCATTGCATTATCGAGCACTGTTGTTGCTGATTGCTGTATGTACCCCAATAAAATTGAAAATAACTCGAGAAGTGTACTTTTTAGACAATAAACTTATTTAATATTTTGTTTAGCTTATTTAATAACCTTTTCAACGAGCTTACTAACGTTGAGATTGGTTACGATTTGTAGAATTTGAGAATATTTCAAAATGTGTTCTAATCTGACTTCAAATGGCTGTAAGTCCGAAAATACTCCGAATTCGGAAAAAAATTATTTAATATTTTCGACTTAGAATGATCCCAGGAACACGCCCCTGAAGCTTGTACCTTTTGTTATGAGACACCCTGTATATTAATGCATTTTGTGTTGGATGTGTGTGTGTGTGTGTGTATAGCGTATTATTAAATTTTGTTCTGTTATGAAAGTAGAAATGTGTTTATAGTCTTGAGATTTGGTACGTGATCGGTTGTATTGTGCTACAATACTCCTTACCAACAGCTATTTTAATATTACTAATACCTATTTTATCTTCATATCTATCGCAATTTTTCCTCTGCTTCAACATCAACCTAAACAATTCTTATATATGATAAATATTAATAGTGCTTATCATATTTTACTTGGCTTTGATGAAATAATCGGATTACTACTAGATATGATTTTGTTACCTATATATAAAACGAATTTAAACTGTTTCTATTAGATTATTAAAAATAAAGTTTTACCATTTTTTTACTTGTGTTATGGAATATACGTACTTACTTACATCAATTTTATTAAATGTAAAATAATGTTTTTGAAAATGAAAACTTTGTAATATGTTTGTTATTTTTTTCTTCTCTTTTTCATATAAATAACAGATGAGTATTAATCTTTAGACGAATAAGGCTTGCATTTTTGGTTGAATTTTATCGGTGTAATAGAAATTTTACAACAGCTAAACAATTATTTTTATAATGCAAAATAAACACATAAAACAATAAAATTTTGTATATGTGTCTATATAAGGCCATTCCTTAGCTATTTCGAGAAATGTGAAATCTTTTACTTAAATAACTCTAGTTCAATGAAGAATGGACCAAAGTTTCATCATTCTTTAAATTCTTTATAACTCTATGAAAAATTCAAAACTTTCAACCTCTTTTTTCAACTCCCCCCAAAATTGATTCAAAGTAAAAAAAAACGCTTCAACGACTTTGCGGCACGTTTTAAATGCGTCCAAAAAAAAATAAAAAAATACAGGAGTAAGCTTTAAAGATATACGAAAAAAACTAGGCGGTAAGACCAGCTCATTTTCAATTACTCAACTGCTCAACTTCGATTGCTCAAGATCAAGATTGCTCAATCCAGAAATTTGAGCAATCAAAGTTGAGGAATTGAGTAATTGAAAATGAGCTGGTCTTACCCCCTAGTTTTTTTTCGTATATCCTTAAAGCAGAGGTCTGCATGGTATACCAAACTACCAGAGAAAATTTTGAATTTTTCATAGTTATAAAGAATTTTATTACGCGTCTAAGAAACCATTGATGATGAAAATTGGTTCATTCTTCATTGAACTAGAGCCACTTAAGTAAAAGAATTCACATTTCTCGAAATAGCTAAGGAACGGTCTATATCCATTTCAAAGGTAATGAAATTATCTAACTAGTGCGTAATGTAAATTTTTTATTTTATTTCTCGTTTTAATTATATTACTATTAGATGTTAAAATCTGATCAATTTTCATATGAAAATGTGCTCAAAACCTCAATAATATTTCTGTAAACCTTTGTTTATTTACTTTGTACTCCATCAATTGTTATGTATAATTATTAATTTGATTTGTAATTATGTTCTATTATCGGTCAGCATACATATTTATTACATTTTTAGTCGATAATTCATAGTACTAAAATTTTTTTTTTTTATCACTATAGAGGACTCTTAAAAGTAAGTATTCATAACAATTAATGAATAGTGAATATAGAAAATATTCCATATTTATTTGGACAATAGTTGAAGACACATTTCAAAATATTTATTTTTGTTTAGAATACCATCCATTATTAACTTAACTTTTCAGATTTAGTGTAATGAAAAAACAAACCATGACACTTAGCATTTTTATGAATATCAAATGAAAATTTAAACGCATTTTTCACATTCAAACGCCTTCACATGAAAACCGGCTATCCAGCTAAATTATTTCTTCACTTGGTTATACATATCACCAAATCAAAAGTGCACGAAATACGTTCCAATGTCGCTGAAGAACTGAAAGCAATATGAGTAATATGACCTTTTTCAAATAGCATATGTAATAATGAGCCAAATGAAATATATTGATTTGGAAATCTACTCGTTTTGAAACCTGAAATCATTTAATGACAATTTTTAGATACATTGATCGAAAAATCAAATAAAAATAAAATAACAAGCTGCCAATAAATTGGTACACGGGTTCATTTTTGTAATAGTATGATGTTTTATTAGGGGCGCTGTACGTTTCTCAAAAATTACGTCGATTGAAAGCATATTTTATTTTGACGCATGGTAACGCATCACCATGCATTTTTTCTCGCTGCGTCATGCCAAGCTGCACAACATACTAAAATTTGAAGAAAATCATCGAAATAGTTTTCGAAATATTGAAATAAAAAGTTTAAAAAAAAATCAAATTAAACGAGCTTTTAAACTTTAAGCAAAAAAAACCCTTAGACCAAACGTTTTTTCAGCAAAGTGATGTATCTCGTCGTATAGAACAACATACTTAAATTTTAGGAAAATCGTCGGAACAGTTTTCGAGATATTTAAAAAAAAGTTCCAATAAATACAATTTTTAACTTCAAACGCTCGTAACGCTTAAACCAAGCGTTTTTTCAGGAAATAATATATGAAAATGTGTCCCTTGATGAGTACAACAACATAATTAAATTTCAGGAAAATCGGACAAATAGTTTTCGAGATATTGTAAAAATAAGATAAAACTTATAACGCATGGTAACGCATTACCATGAGTTTTTAACGCTGCGGCAAGTTGGAAACATGCGTTTCACGCCGAGCTCTACAACATAGTAAAATTTCAAGAAATTCGTCGGAACCGTTTTCGAGATATTCGTACAAAAAGGACAACATAAAAAAAAAAAAAAAAATCACGATTGAAATTATTTTCAAATTTTAATCCCGTTACAACATAAACATCAAGGCCGCAAAGCAAAACAAAAAAGTTGTTTTTTTTTTCGTATTTTCCAAATTTATTTCTCTAAGGAAGTGTTTCAGTTACATGGAACAGGGAAATAGAAGTGGGTGATTTCCATGTGGGGGGGGGGATGCCTAAGGATGTAAATTATTCACATATTGTGTCGAAATCTCTTCACACATGTTTTCTGCAGTATGAACAAATCCATTCCTTGAATTGAAATTGCATTTTGAAAATAAACTCTCACATTTTCTCTCATTTTATTTACAAATAATTTTCAGCCCACTTACCTTCTTAAATAGAGATGTCAATTCTAATATTCAATTTAGATCATATTAACTGCAATTAACTGCGATTAACTCATTCAAACGGGCTGAAAATAGAAGGACTAGCAACGAATTTATTGATTTATTAAAACAACAAACCATAATTAAAGTAATATACTTTTAATGAAATTTTTTTTATTTAATTTTTTTATAATATGTTTCTTTACAATAAATTCTTTCTATATTACATAATATTTTTTTTTTTTAAACAATCTATGGAATAAAATATTCAAATATATTTTCTTTAAATAGTTTAAATCAATCACATTTGTTTGTTTTCTTTTGTGTTTTGCGGTTTGTGTTTGTTTTTAAAATCTAATATCGTAAGTAGAAAATGCGGTTTCAGATAACATTCGAAAGTTTTTTCTTCTTAAAATAATTCCTTTTAAAGGAAATTTATGTTCGTTCTACATTACGACAAATTAAAACTAAACCGTGCTTTTCGTTTTCTTTATATTTTACTGAGGATGCCGGCGCAAAACTTTCAGTCGCACTTGGTTTTGGTAACAACGAGCCTGTCTGTGTTTAAATTCAAGAAGGGTTATTAATGATTTGCAGAAAAAGAGTTTTTATAAAACAGTAAAAATGTTGAATATTTGAAAAAGCTGTCAGAGTAACATTTCTTGGTAATATTTGAATTACACGGTACAAGTAATTGACTTTCGACCAAATAACATTAAGAATAATTTTCATTCATGGCGTATACAACGTCCATACCAATAACTAGAACTTAATTTTCTTCAGCTTATATATGGAATTGTTATCTGAACCACCCATTTGTACACAAAACTATATCTTTCAAACTAACACACAATTAGAATGGTAAACAAAACAAACAAGCTCATTAAAATTCAGTACTCCAGTAGAAAGCAATCGAACATTTTTGGGAAGCCTTAACTTTGGTATTTTTAATATTAATCGTTGTGGTTCATACCACAAGATTCCGTGTAATTGCCAGAGTTAAAATTTCGTAATGGGCACGGGTTCATAAGTTTTCAATATGTACTGCAGCGTTTTTATTCTGATTGAAATTTAAATCAGCCGACTCAAAATTTGGAAAATAATCGCCCAATAATGTTACGACCAGTGATTGTATGAAACCCATTGGTTTAATTGAACATTTCTATGTAGCACAGACCGACTTTTGAGCAGGGTTGCGACCGATACTTCGCTAATACTATCGCCAATACTATCGCCGATACTATCTGTGAAAAGTATCGACGATACAAGTATCGGTATTGGTATTTTTTTGACGATACTTTTTTTTCGATACTTTTGCCGATACTTTTGCCGATGCTTTTTTCGATGCGCTTCGTCGAATGCATTATAATACATACAAATGATCATAACTTCTGAAATAGATCATCTAAGATACTCATTTTGGTATTGTTGGAAAGCTTATTAAATTCTCTTAGTTTTTATGGACAAAATCAGACAAAATCATTAACTGTTTGCTTCAGTTCCATAAAAAGTTAGAGAATTTAATAAGCTTCCTTCCCAAAAAGTATCGGTATCGATGATGAAAGTATCGGAAGTATCGAAAGCAACAGTATTGCCGATAGTCGAAACCCCGCTTTTGAGGACTTCATGCAATCGGATTTAGTTTAAACTTATTTAAAATTAGTCATCATTGTCGGTATAAACGTACTACGTCAGAACGACTGATCTGTGCTACTTATTGGGTCATTACCAAATGAATGTTTCGTAAAATCTGGGATTCGACGAATTTATGCTTATATACCGATCTAAAACTTTGAAATATTATTCAATGCGGTTTTATTTTTATTTTTTTTTTATAATATTATATTTATGTCGCGCTTCAAACAATACATTTAAATTTAATGCTTTTAAAATTTTTATTAATATTATTATTTAACAAAGAGTAGATATGTTGTTCCAACATTCTAAAATATCGTATTTTTTTTAACCTGATTAATAAATATTATTTTTCTAAATGATGAATATTTACAAAATACTTTCTTTTTTTTTTAAATGGTTTAACAAAAATTTAATATTTCTATAAGTAATTTTCAATTATTTACAGATTTATACTTAAATACTTAATGAATATATATTTAATGTAAACAACTTCTCATTTAGTTTAAATTTTAGATACAATATTAATAATTCTAATGGCCATTTTATTAATCACGGTTTAACTTAAACTGAGTTTAACTTTAAACGGCCAACATCGGGCGTTTAAGTTAAACTCAGTTTAAGCTA
>JAABKK020016539.1:0-20282 GCA_011634745.2 Catotricha subobsoleta
ATAAAAAAAGAAGCTTTTGTGCAAATGTGTTTTAGTTTAATATCTTTTTAAAATGATTTTAAAATTAATTTAATTTGCTTTCAAAAGGGTTTCAAAACGGTTTCGAAACGGTTTCAAAAAAGGTTTCGAAACGGTTTCAAAACGGTTTTGAAATGGTTTCGAAACGGTTTCAAAATGGTTTCAAAAAATGTTGGACCACCCTAATATATATCTATTCTTATAAATGCATATTGAAATACATATCCCTATAAGCATTTTTAGAAGTCTATAGACTGTCTGAAAAAGACAATAGTTTATATAATATATATTTAAACTGTTTAGCAGCATGTAATTATTGAGTCTAATGTTCCGTTATATACCGTTTATAAATCATATATAGACTGTGCAGCATAAATATACGGTTTTATATACCTATTAGGCTGGTGCGAAAAACAAAAAAAATGGAATATCAATAGAGACTAGGTGTCAAAACATGCGAATGGAGAAAAAAAAAAATTTTTGGTATATGTATTTTTGGGTTAACTTTAGTTCCCACAAATGCCCAGGGGGTTAAATGGGGACCACTGATGTGATTCCGCTTTGGGATCAATAAGTCATTGAAGTTATTTAGTAAGCGCTTTGTGATACTAGGTATTTAGAGGGTTTAATTACAAAGAGAATGAGCCTAAAATAAGGCAGATCGGATACAAAATGGCCGAGTTATGTATTAAAACCTTTTACTTTTTTTGGATTATTCTAACATTTTTCACTTTATTCTGATTCACATTTCTAGAATAATTCAAAAAAAGGTAAATGTTTTAATACATAAGTCAGCCATTTTGTATCATGTGCTTTATTTTAGGCTCATTCTCTTTGTAATTAAACTCTCTAAATACCTAGTATATCACAAAGCTCTTACTAAATAAATTCAATGACTTATTGATCCAAAAGCGGACACACAACAGTGGTCCTCATTTAATCTCCTGGGTATTTGTGGGACTAAAGTTAACCCAAAAAAAAATATACCAAAATTTTTTTATTCTCCATTCGCATGTTTTGACACCTAGTTCCTATCGATTTTCGTTTTTTTTTGTTTTTCGCACCAGCCTAATACTTATAGACGTCTAAAAATGCTTATTGGGCATTGTTGTGGAGATAATTGTATGAATAAAGATATGTAGAGGTGATAGTAGATGTGTTTAAGTTGTAGAATTAAATTATAGAAAAAGTTTACAGATTTTATATTTTTTTTAAATAGTAGAGTACTTATACATATATTTGTACAAATATTTATTACTATTTTTATTTCGTGATGTGTTAAATTATTATAAGAACATTTAACATTCTGATGATGAATTGTAATAAATTTGAAAAGCTTAAGGTATAATAAATTTGATTAAAGAGTATGTAGTAATTGGTAAAAACCAGTCCTTTTCATAAAAACCAAGAAAAATCCACAACTTTATGGCTACAGTACAAAAACAAAAATAATTTAATTAGTCAATAGATTTATATTGATTAATTTAATTTTATAATTTTTATTGTCATATGACATAGAGTTTTAGAATTAAGGTCTGTGACATTTAATTGGGCTAACTACATCATTTTGTAATATTTAAGTATTGTAGAATGACATTTTTTGTTAACGACATAAAACAATACAAAATTGAATTGAATTGAATTGGGTGACTCTTAACGAAATTCTAATCAGAAATAATTAAGAAACTAAATTATTTATTCCTTGTAAAATTTATTCCATTAGTCCACTCCTGTTATTTTATGTAACCATAATTTAATAATAGAGCCATCAACTGAACATTAGATATCAATTTAATTTAAATATGAAAATTTGAAATATTATTACATTAAATTGCATCATCTATATATCACGGTAACAAAATTATCAGTTAGATGCTGTAACAAATCATGCATTTTGCATGATATGATTGAATAATTATGCGTTTTCTAATTATTTGATTAGTTATTTCGTGATTTCAAGATGTTTATGCAATGATTTTATTACCACATTACAATGTAATTGAATTTGAATCTTATTCTGGGAAGAATAATAATTAATAATTATTTGTATTAAAGACACTACATATATGAATGTTGTGATTTTCATCATAGATTTTAGGTCAAATATTATTATCATTAGAAAACTTACTTGATCTGTAGTCAAAAAAAAAGGACAAGAACAAGAAGTATTTAATGCTGAACTGCCCCAGAGTATTATAAATAAATAAGTAAACATGTTAAACAGAAACATAACCAAATGCATTTTTTATAATGGGTATGGTCAATTCTCTATGCACATCACTTTTGAAATGTCCCAAAGGGATTGCAATAAAAAAAAATAAAAATTTGAGAAATAATTTAATACTGAAAACCTTCATTGTCGAACCGCATCAAGTATACCTTTTAAGCAAGTACACCCTAAAGTAAAGGAAAAGAGAAAAAAAAAACTTTTCATGATAAAATCAGTAGGACTTTAATCGAACACCCGCAAAGATCTGAACGCTATAAAACATTTTATTCAGTACACTATTGCCCTTAGCCTTTGATATACCTAAACCTATCTATAATCTGTATACAATGTCTATCTATAACGAACATAAAAAAAAGAAAGTAGTTAGACCCTTGTCGTAGTTTGTGTTGACATTTTTAGGTGTTTTGTCTACATTTAGATGACCCATTCATGCTACATTTTTTTCCTCTAGTTTTCTTCCACAACTGTATGTGTAGTGAGTCATTATACTTATGTTTTTCCCTTTTTCATTTTCATCAAGTGCCATTCTATCACCATAAAAATTCGTTACTTTCTATGGCCACAACTTCGACATTAGGAACATAAAAATCGTAAATTCATGATTTATTTGTTCGAAATAAATAAGCACATACAAAAAATAAAACCAATGTAGTTCGTTTTGTCTGGTATATTACCAGATACATTTATACAATACATAAATTGACCTCAATAAAATTTATCATTTTATCGTTTTAAATCGCGCGCAATTACAACTTCCGAATTAATTTCCTGCTATTGTCTCATAAAGTTAGCGACACATGCAGCTTGCATTTGACGTTATTATCTTCATCGCGTACATTATATTATTATTCTATAGGTACCTACTAGCAATTCCACGAGTAAAACAAATAATGCTATACCTAAACAAGAGGCAATATTTTGTGGCATGCTAATGCATATTGGATTTAACTCTCTATAACAGCAGCCTTTATATATATTTTATGCGATCCCATTGCTGATAATATTAATAATTATTATTATTGTTTTATATTAGAAACGATAAATTTCTATTTTTTATTTTATTTTGATAAAAAAAAACATTAATATTGCTTTTTAAAGTAAAAAAAAAAGGGATAATAGCTTATTAAAGTTTCACTAAAAAAAAAATGATCAGATTCACCTAATAACTATAAAAGCTTTCTTGTTTTTTTTTTTTTTTTATTTGTTACTAAAGTTATTTGTCTACATTATTAAGTTTATTCTGTTTGTATATCATTATGATACATTGTACTATTTACTTACTTTAAGTCTTCGCATAAGAAAAATTGTTCAAACACTCCGTGGGTGCGTCTTTTAAAATCTCAACAAATATTATCTTATATTATAACATCACTCACAAATTTTCCAGCCACACGACATATATCATCTCGAAGCTTACATATATAGCAGCTA
The DNA here is from genome assembly GCA_011634745.2 of Catotricha subobsoleta. NCBI lineage: Eukaryota > Metazoa > Arthropoda > Insecta > Diptera > Cecidomyiidae > Catotricha > Catotricha subobsoleta. The sequence continues at coordinate 3,680 of JAABKK020016539.1, forward strand.
CCTACCTATCTTTGATATAGGATATGCTCGGTATATCTAACACACAAAATAATAGAATATATTATTATAAAAAGCCTCTTTTACATTATATTTCTTATCTCAGTTTTGTCACTGGGAAAATCTTGAAAATTGGTTAGACTGCATGATTTATGGGCAAAGTCACTTAGGCAGAAATGAAATACAAGGTGTTATTAGATTTTCAGGGAGCTCTCTTTTTTTCGTCTTTATATTTTTTTTTTTTATTTGATTTTTTTTGCTTCGTCTTCTTCTTCTTTTTCTATTCGTATCGTTCATTCTCGTACGCATTTATATATATTATTACAATATTTATTTTCATGTCGCTCCATAACTATAATATAATATATTATGGTATACATTTTACTGATAGGGTGATGATAAATTTATTATATTATATTAAGCAGTACTATAATGTGAGTAAATGAATGTCTACCTATTTGCAAGAAGCTTAAGAAATGGCTTTTAGTTTTGATGACTGGGTAATTTTTAAATTGGAAAGCGGAACGTTATATTAAAACACAAATGTAAATGATAGCACCCCATAAAATATTTTTCAATAGGTTTTCTTATGTGTTTGTTAAAATTTCAGATAAAATATGATCACACAAATATGAATAAATAAATACATACTTAAAAAGTTTTCCCTTTGAAATTTATAATAGACTTTTGTTTAATCAGACTTTTTAACACCACAAACGAAAACCCACTTGTAACAACCACCATTTTAACCTAGCCAAATACTTCGGTATAAATGTTATAATGTTTAAATAATATGATTTTCTACTACTTACTAACCCAAACCTATATTTATTTCAAGACATATTTTGCTTTCTTTACAACACCAGACGTTCTACCTTAATAAAAAAAAAAAATTATATATAAGAGAAGAAACTTTCTATCTTATGACATATAGCCACTTACTTTCATCGTTATACATTTCGTAATATAAAATATTCTAAAAATTATGCTTTTATAATAATTTACTGTAGTTTTTAATATACGTACCAATGTGTATACAGGATTGTATATGATGTATATACCTACCTACCTATTTACCTATAAAATAAATTACCTAAATTATTATAATGCAAAGTTCAAAACTGAATTCAGCTTCAGATATTTGCATGCATATCATAACATATAACCTATTATATAATAAATATTTTCCAATAATAATATGTGGTTTGAGTGTATGGAAAATATTATTTATGGCAAAAGCTTTTTAGTTTATTGCAGCCAATTAATTATCTATTAATTGTTTTGAAAGTATTATGGAATATATTTTGTATACATATGCAAATACAAAAACAACACCATAATAACCTATAAATGATAATTATTTTGATATAATAAAATATAAGTACTATCTAATTATGAGCTTCTAGTATTAAACACAACTTTTTACAGTGAATAATTGAACGAGAATGCATCGGGTATAGATATATAGAAATAGAGGCTGCTTAACTATGAGGTAATATCCAAATGTAGAATACAATGTAATATTGCGTTTAATTTGTAAGTGTAAGAGTAAATTTTCCTGTATATAAGTATTTATTATGTGTCAGATTTTTAAAGTAGATTAAACCATGTACAAATATTGTTTAACAAATCACTCAATGTGCTGTGACACATTAAATTAATCTTCTAAATTTTGTCGTAAAAGTCTTTCCAAACTCATTAAATTAAATGAGCTTTACGTTACCTTGTCTCATCTATATGCTTGTCGTAATTCGTTGTCTTCTTGATATAAATAAGTGAAGTATAATATATATATATATATATATAAATATGCTCTACTCCCCATTCCAATTCCTATTTCTAGCTTAAGAAAATGGCTGTAAGCATTTAACTCACTTACCTTTCTTTTCCATATCAAAATTTTTCACCATTGTACCAACAAAATTAGAAGTATAGAGCGATTATTTTGATTCTACATAGCTATTAGTATAAATTCAAGTAAATATAGACGAGCATAATTTATTATGCATATAGGATTTGAATTGAGTTGACGCAAAATGTGTATAATATTTAAAATTATTGGCTATTATTTTTATGGTGTAATCATGTTTTATGGTAATTTTCTGACAAAATGAATTTATTTACACCAATCGCCTCTATAAGTGTTTCATTTTCATTTCTTTTTCACTATGAATAAAGTATATTTTTTGTCTTGTTGAATCTTGAGGGGATAAAATGTTTTCTCTGTTTTATGTGCCGCATATTTTATATTTGAATTGTATAAGTCAATAGACGATAAGCATGTCCTTGACCATTTGATAATGAATTATTTATTAGAAATCGATAAGATCTTATTTCAAATTATGTATAAAAGCTTATAACGTGTCACATGAAAAATAATGTGAGAAAAAACATTAAAAAAAATAAATAAATAAAAATACGAAAAAATGTTTATTTTTTCAACAATATTTTTTTCATTATAAAGAAATAAAAACAAAGCTAATAATATTGTATGTTCTTTTATTATATGTACTTTAAATTTCTATCATAAACAAACATATATCAAGTTTATTTGATGCCGTGTATTCCTTGTTGCCAAATTCACATTTTTCTATTATTATTTTCACCAAGCAAGAATTGTATTTACTTATCTTGCTTGCAAAAAGTATCATCAAAAAGTATTTTCTTTCTTTTTTTTAAATTTTTTTTTTTTTTTTTAATAATAAAAGAGCTAAAAAGCGAAATAGTTCTTTCGTAAAGTCTAAAATCAACTTAGTATACAAGTATAAATATACACTTTGTACACTTAGTACATGGATGTAAAGTGCCATGCAGTCGGAAACTCGGAATTCAGAACTGTAAATTACAAAATTCATTTTTATATTTAACGAAAAAAAAAAAAAACAAAACTATGTATCTAGCCTTGTACAATGTGCAAAATGTACATATGCACAGAAGTAAAACACAATACCTTGCTGAACATTTAATTTGTGTGTTTCATTTTTTTTTTTCTGTAAAGAGTACTCTAATGCAATAAATTATGCTTGCGAAAATAAATGAATGAATCATTTTGAGTAAACATTTCAATATTTATTTATTTTATTTTAGTTTTTTTTCATTATTTTGTTATAGTTTAATTTTGCCTTGAATATCAAAAATTTAAATTATAATTATGTTTTCATATTTTTCATTCTATCAATTTTAATCTGTTTGACATTCTGTGAGCAATGAAAAATCTACAATAAATATTCGCATTTTTCAGAAGTTGTTTCGGGAGAAAATATTTAAATATTTTATAAAGTCAACGATTTTAATTTAAAAATAATATTTCTTAACATTTCAATGAAACTGTACGGGCCATCAGCAACATTCTCTTAGTCATTATTGATTAGATATAAATTATAAATATTATGTGTATAAATAAAAATATGAAATTAAAGAATTAAATAATAAAATATGCTGTTTTACAATAACAAATTCTAATACCTAATTATCCTACTTAAAATAGGTCTTAATAATTTTTCTTCCTCAAAGGTAAAATTGCAAAAACAAAGTCTTACATTAAATTTATATTGTATGAGCGGATTTCTATTGTTAGAATGTTAATTAATTGAAAAGCTGCATACTTACGTTGTTTAAGTTATATGTAGAGCACATTAATAATGACAAAACTTATAAATAGCTAGCTCTTAGTCATATTTACATTCAAGTATTTAAATAAATTATATCATTAATAAAATTTTAATAAATTCAACTTTCAGGAAGTAAGTTACAATCAGAAACTTGAATATTACCAAAATTATAATAAAGATTCAACCTTTTATTAACCAAAAACACTATCTACCTTCATTTCTCACATTTTACAAACAAATCTTTTTTCTAGAAAAAAAAAAACCAAAAAATAAAAACGATAAATTCATTTGGTTGAAATTTGCATAAAACATGATTACGCCATAAAAGTAATAGCCAATAATTTAGAATGTCAAAGACATTTTCCTCTTTTCGTGTGTCACAGAATTTTTTTTTGGGGTGGCACGAAACATCTTATAATAAAATGTAAGGTAAAAGACGTATACGGGATGAGACATAAGATGAGGTTTTACCGTATGACGTTCACTCTAACTAGACATATTTTCAAATTCAAAGGTAGCTTCTTTTAGGTAGACAAAAAAAAAAAACGTATAATATTATAGCCAAACAGCAAAAGTGATGCATTATTTTACATTGAGCTTTTGTGCTAAGTGAAGTATAAGATAATATGTAAAAGAAGAAGGTTACCTATATTATTATTTATTATAGTTAATAATAATGTTATAAGACGAATAAGTTAAGAAAGAAGAATTTATTTTATGTTAATGAGTACTTAAGAATTTCGTTTTTCTTGGGGTTGAATATTGGTAAGTATATTACGATAATCTATATAGATACGAATAGCACGGATCAAACAATTTTAATTTTCAGTTTTTTTTTTTTTTGAGTCATTCAATATATTTCGCTTAGCTACATTTATATTAGAGAACATACAGCTTGTTTGGTTTACTGTAAAATATGTATTTCATTGATACTTACTATTCGGAACATGCTGTCGATGTATAAAAATAAACAAGTACTTATCCCGGTATAAATATAGGAAGTGGAGATATTTGGATTGTAATTTTATGCGGTGTTTAAAAATAATTCACCACAAGGAAACTTGATATTGCGTTAATATTTTGTTTAATATTTGTATCAAAATAAAAATAAATAGATTAAATATTAATAATGTGTATTTTTATAAATAAATTGAAAATAAACAATGGGTATTAACGATTGAACAAATTAAAAGCTTATTTATATACTTTGTATGCGTGTGTATATGTTTTCTTTTTTTTTTTTGTTGTTTTGCATAAAAATACAAACTAAATAAAATCGTGACAAAATATACAACATGTATTTTCCATTTTTCAACTATTTTATGAAAATTTTAAAATATCAAAGGAAATTATTTTGAACACTGAAGTGCTGCGCATATGAATGAATAAATAAATAAAATGAACAAATTTTATTTATATTTAAACATACGAGCAAAGAGTTAAATATTTTGAATTGACCTACTATTATTTGTTTTTAACGATCGAGTATTTGACCACAAACGTAAATAGACATAAAAAATGAATGCAGTTTAATCTCTTCTTAATTTATATGACTGCGGGAAGTCAATAATTATTACAGAATTTATATTTTCTTTCAAGGGATAGATCTGATATTAAAATATTTTATTTATAATTGCTCATGACACAGTAAAATCGTTTAAATTTTTAATTGAATTAGAATATGAAAACATATTTGCAGATATATTCTGCTGAGCATTTTATTTTATATGAAATAAAATATAAGCTAGAGAAGTTTCAAGAGTAATCATAAAATGCAACCACATACATAGTTGAATTTTGTATTTATTAAAAATTGTGGTTTTCAAGTGTGTTTTTGAAAAACAATTACATATTTAATCATTTAGTGAAACATTATTAAAAAATTATGAGAGAATAACATCGTATGTGGTCAGGATTAGATCAGGCGAAGTAGGAGGTAATTCAAAAAAAGAAAGGCGACTTGTAGTATCTGTAGTTTTAGGGCTTCCAGACGATACTATACTTGGGAATGGTTCCTTCCTTATTCGATAAACGGGCAAATGAACAGACTAAAAACGAAACATGGATTATTTTTATGACTTCTAATGAACTGATAATGAAAAATGACTCCAATAGACAAGGATTTTGCACACAGTTATTGTAAGCATTTATCAATTCATTCACAAATACGATTTTTCAAAGTTGGAGTTTTTGTCGGATTTTATTAAGCAATACTTATTGGCTTATTGCATTATAGTTAGTAATTAACTAATACGAATTCACAAGATTCTTCGATCTCTGTACCTGTACAATATAGAATCCTTAAATCTAATTGTTATTAATTTTGTTTTTTTAATTTCATTAAGTTCGTTTTAAATTTTTATTATAAAATCATGGTATTTATATTAATAAAATATATATATATAATATTGAAATGTTGATTACAAATTTTTCAAATTAATTGGTGAAAAGCTTATCCATATGTAATTTAGTGTTTAAAACTTTTGCTCATTTCAATGAAATTAAAACTAAAAATTAAACATTTCACTTCATTATACGTAAGCATAAAACATAAATTTACAAATAATAATTTATATGTTCGTACTTGAAAATTTAAATGCTATAGCAATATGCTGTAGTAATATATTAATTAAATCAAATTTAACTCAAGTATTCAAATATTTTAAATTTAAATGTTATTGTATTAAAATAATATGTTATTTATCTGATGGATTATATTCCATTTTATATATTAAGTATCGTTCATGCATATATAATATATATTTATAATATTTTAAAACCAGCCACAATATAAAATTGGTTGCTTTGTTGAGTTGAGTTGATATAGATTTAAAATATAATAGAATAATATTGCGTTTGTATGCCAACATTGTTTTATTTAATTCAATAATCTATACACTTCTATCAAAATGTCAGCACGGGGATAAATTGATTTAAAACTGAATATACCCACTTCAACCCAAAATTAATTTATTTTTCATTTGCTGATAACATTAATTGATTATATTATTACCAACCTCTCTATGTTTTATATGACAATATTTTATATGGGACGTACCTACCTACCTACCTACCGACTCAGCGTATAGGTATTTTGATGTAGTTAATATTGGGCGGATAGATGACTGACTATACTGATATTATATTTTCAACAATTTTGCTTTTTTGTTTTTTAATTTACATAAAACGAAATAATTGAAAATAATTGAATAATTTAATCGCATTATGAATTTTACAATACAAAGAAATAAAAATTAAATAAAAAATTATTTCGTTAGTATAATATTTAATTATTCGTGCATACTGAAAATTACTATTCCTTTTATTAAATTAATTATAATATCTTGCAAATTGTTTTAATATCTAATTTTTTGTCTAACAAGTCTAACATTTAATAATTTCAAACATTTTATGGCAAAGTTTAAGTGCTCTCGATTGCTTCTTCAGCCTACGTTCTACATCTACAATAGTTTTTCTTTTTCTTTTTTTTTGTTGTACTGCCGGCCATATTTGAACGAAAATTCGATAAATATGTAAATATATGTATAGTCTACATATTTCCTCACAAAACATATTGTGTATATCTGTTTTAATAAAATATTCATTATGATTTGCAAACAATTAATTATTAATGTCTACAAAAAAAATTAACGTGAAATTAACAAAACTATTAATTAGCAACAAGTTGATTGGCACAGAGATTGCATATTTTAAATATATCGTTTCAATGGATAAAATAAGCATTCGCTACAGCAAATAAACATGCTTCATTTAAATAAACACAATATCGATCTAGCTAAATACTCAACTAATTGTCCATAGACAAGTTTTTGTTATTGAGTTTTTAGCCAATTTTAATACTTCAAATATTTTAACACAAAATACACAAATATAAAATCATCAGTTATATAGAATTTTGTAAAACTGTACTATCCTATTTTAGTGCTACCGAAATAACACTTTAATTTAGAATTATTTTCTATTTCATTAATTAGAAAATATATGAATATTAAAAATATCTCTTTCTTTACATTCCTTCTACAATCAGAAAATTGTATATTTAAAAGATTTGTTGAAAAACACGTTTAATTGAGATTATAATACTTTTCAGTTCTAAATCATCGAATTTAGAATGCTACAATAATTTATAACAATTTTTTTTTTTATGCAAGCGAGAAATTGTGTTTATTCAATTTAGATGGTGTTGCTATTATATTTTACCGTTCAAAGCATGTTAAATGGAATCTATAGCACTATTTGTCTGGATTGAAAAAAGAAAAAAAAATGTATTTTTAAAGCACTGGATCCGCAACATAAAATATTTGAGAGCATTTAATTTTAGCTGAGGGTGTCCATGTTCAAGTAATACATTTGTTATAAAATTCAGTTTAAGCACTACGTCGTACAATTCTGGACATTTTTTATATCTATAAAAAAAAAAATCTATATATAACTTCATATATAACTATATAAATATGAATGCCTCGCGTTCTAATGTTGTTTGTTGGTAAAATATAGTGTTGTGAAGCGTAAAATGAAATTTCACAATACACATTCTAGGTGCATGAGAATGTTTTCAAAATAAACTTTAGTTTAGTATATATCTTCATCATTATTTTATTATAATATTATGATTATGATTGTATGTGCATAAAGCCATATGAACATAACAGGTTATTTGAAAATTTTGAAATCACAAAACCATCTGCGAGAAATGTTGTAATATCTTTGCTGTCATACTCAGAGTCGCATGGTATTTGATCAAAGAATTTATATAGACTTCAGTGCAATATGAATAAACTATATATCGTCTGTTGTATTTTATATTATATATCACTTTATTAGGATATGCTGTCATTTTCTTTTACTTTTTTCCACCACTATGTGCAATATTGGCGTCTGGTTTTATTTTATGGCCATATTATACCGTTTCAGTGTAAATCTTTATGGGTTCAATGTCTTAACACTTTCGTTCTTTCATAAAACAAAAACTCTCTTAGATTCTATATTAAAACCAATATCAGATTTATTTACATAGAATTATATGAAGAAAAAAAAATTATGTCCAGATCTCATAATAACACTGAAGGCAAATAGTGTTGTAAATCGCCTTCGCTAGAGTAAAAAAAAAAAAAAGCTGCCAATTTATTGGTACAGAACTTCATTTTTGTGACTATTAATTTCATAATCAAAGAAAAATATTAATTCATGGTATTTGTTTATCTTCCAATTAATTCAATTAATTTAAGATTAAGATTGAGAATATCATTTATTCAACAATATTTTTATAATATTCTCTTAACACTTAATTAAAACACGTAATTAACGTTTATTTGGGATAATTCAAAAAAAGATAATTTAATTCTGCGATCTTTAGATAGTGCAAAAAGAACAAACAAAAACTTGACTTTAAGCCACTCAAAACGGCAGAAGGAGATATTCTAGAGCTTTGCTAATATCATTCCACTTTCATGTGTTACACTTCTTTCTGTACGAATATTAGAAGTATACGAATTAATTAAGAAATATATACATGAATGAATAAAAAAAAAAAATCATTTTCATGTTGATTTTTCTCCGGATTGAGTGGAAGGATTTTGATGAGTGTTACGCAGAATTAATATGACATCAAAATATATAGGTTTTGGTCTTGAATTGTTTTGGATTATTGGGTCGTAAAATAAAAATAAACTGATTTTTTGAAGTAATCAAAAAACTTTTTTTTTAGTTTTCGAATCAAAACGTATTACACGTAAATTGTATTATTTAATACCTCCCTAGAAAATCGAAAAATATTTTTTTTTTTTACTTTTGAACTATGGTTACAACCCACAACGTTTAATCCTTTATTGTCAAGATCAGATTCGGTCATTCTTGAGATTAAGGAGAGACAGACAAAAAGAAAATCAAACTTATAATGCATACGTGATTTACATGTAATGATTTACAAAAAAAAAAATTAAGATCCCTATGAAGTAAAATTGTGATTATATTACGCTGAAGCATATTTGATGTAGATGAATTTAGCTCTACATCAGCTTTTAGAATGACTAAACTTGAATCTAGTACTATCTAGTACTATCTAAATTGTAAGTAGTGTTTTACTATTTATGTCTAAAGTACCCACACACAGCAAATAAATTTATTACTATAAACAACAAGTAATGCTTTCTAATGTAATTTTGCATTTAATAAGATGAACACCAAAAATCAATGAACAGAAAAACATAGAGACAGAAAATACATTCATGGCTGATTTATGGTTCTTGAAAATAGATAATTTTAATGTAAAATTGTTTGTTTGATAAAATCCAATTTTCTAGAATGTAGCTAAACAAATATGTAGAAATGTTAAAACTTGAAATATAATATGTTTACATTTTCATCGAAAGTTCCATTTAAAATTATTGCAATTTACGAGTGATTTAATTGTATTTACATTGCCTGCCTACTTGCATACTTGTAGATAAAATAGCAATAGATAAATGAATTTTAGATGGATAAGTTGTATTTGATTTGCACAAATACAAGTGTTATACGTGCACAGAATACAATATATGAGACCAGTAATAGGAATTAATTATTAAAGCAAAATGTGAAATTTGGAATAACATACATGAAATATAAACGTGATTTTTTTAAATTTTGATTAAATTATTCAAATATTAACATCAAAAATAAGCTACCAATGGATTGGTACACAATCATTGGTTTTAGTTTCAAGAATCTCCGTAGAAAGCGAATGCGACAATGGATAAAAAATAAATATTTCATATGAAATTAAGCAAAATTGATCAAAAATTATTAAATTAAGTTATTTTTTTTATACAAGAGTCAATTAATATTCAGTTTTGAACCGATTCTCAATGAAATAATGAATAAATAAATGAGAAAAATTACATTTTCCTGTGATGCGACCGTTAAACATCTATCGACGGAACTCAAAACTATTGTGAAAATAATTTTTCTTTTTTTTTTTAACAAATATAATTTATTTCAGATAAGCATTCAGAAATTTGTAGTTTTAGCTCTTAATTACTTCAAATATATTCTCTATAACAAAACTATTGCATATTTAATTAAGCACATTACGTCTTTTCGAATTAGTTTAAAATATTCAGTAAAATATTATTTAAAATAATTCAATTTGTAGCAACATTCATATTCATCAGCAATAAATCTATATCATGCAGATTTTCAGAAATTTTACGACTAACCATATTTTCCTTCATGCCCACAAAATATCATATTATTTATATTTGCCAACCCACAAAAATGTATCATTTTTATCATCATCTGTATGCTGAATACCACCACCCATTCAATCATATACACATAGGTATAAACAATATTATGTGTGTTATAATACATAATATTTTGCCAATTGTAGGGTAGATTTATATAGAAAATCCATACATAAATTCGGCCTGATGAACTCAACTCATTTATCAATTTTTGCTGATAAAATGGTTCGTTAACCAAGTTACATTATCGAATTTTTTTTATCCATCTTTTGCTCGCCCGCACACAAACATACGAACATCAAAACAGATACGTATAATGAAACGTAAAGGCAAAAAAAAAAAAAGAAAAGAAAAAAGAAATCAAATAAAAAATTATATAAATATCAAGAGATAAATCAATACACAAAGTAATAATACAGAAAAATGAAAAATACTATAATAATAAGCATTATAAATATTAAATCAATTTTTAAATGAATGCTTTCTCATTTACATATTTTCTGATATTTTTTTCTTCTTCTTCAAACGGTAGATGAATTCAGGTGCCATCTAAGTAAAACGTTAAATAAATAGGAGAAACGGTGTCAGCATAATAAGACAATCATTTAGATTTATAAGCTTTCAATATGACATATAAATATAGAATGAGGACGTAGGTACTTACGATACCATATCTTTAGAGAAAAAAAAATTATTGATGCGATTGTACTACATTAAGAAAAATATATAGGTATTTTTCATTCGTTTTATTTAAAAAAAAAAAAAAAAAAATGAAAAATAAAATTTTCGATAGATTTTCTATCATTTCAATAATGAGTTTTTAATATCTCTTGTGAAACTGGTTTTTAAAGCCTGAAGGTGTCACATTAGTATTGTGTAAAAATTTTAAGTTAGCTAAGGTATCTTTTACTTCATTCATTAATATTGAATGAATGTTGCACAAGAACAAGAATATAATATTGTATAATATATATTCGCCTAATAATATTATAACTGATTCTTTTACATTTCTCCCGCTGTGCAAAAGCTTAGACCTTTTATTTATCATGTATATATAATGTAATAAACCAAAAAATATTAGTTCTTAAAATATTATCTTATATTTAATATACAAAATACCGCTACTAAGCTTTCGTTATACACAGGGAATTATACTATATACGCAATATTATACTTAATAATATTTTATATCTTTATTAGATACCTCCGGTTGAAGTGTATGTGCATAATATAATTTATAAAAGCTCATATGTGCTTTAATACCAAAACCTATATCACTTAGTTATATAATAAATACAGCACGCCAAGAGAACAGAATGAATATTATCATCATCACGTCAAAAGTTGAGTGTGCGATATTCTTACTGCAGGCTTGGAATTTATTTTTGCCAGTCGCATAATATTATGCGCGTTATAAAATAAACGTCTCTATGTATAAGGATGGGGATGTATGTGTGCCAGAAAGAAGAAATAATAATAATAATAATAATAATAAAAAAAGAAAAACTGAATTTTATGCAAATTCGGCATTCAGAAATGTTATCATGTTCAAGTTGAGCTGTTAAATTGTAGATGTGAATGTGATTGAAGAATTTTTTTTGCTATTTAATAGGTTGTATTTTTGGAAATGTTTATTAGAATCTGAAATGTTCAGTAGTCTAGTCGTCTATATTCAAACATAAATATTGTGAATCTTATGTCCATTATTATTATACAAATAATTTAATGGCTATAAGCAGCAAAAGGATTAAATTGTTAAGAATGAAATTTTAATAAGAACAATATTATTTTTTTATTTTTTCATTTTAATACGTTCGTTCGTATTAAATACTGGATTAAAAAAATTATATTTTCGATATACCTTTTATAAGCACCAGGTTTCATATAAACACTCGTGCATAAAGCAAAAGCAAACCCTATTAAATAATACAATATTGCTATATTGATTTGCTATGAAAACAAGTCGAACACCAAAGAAATACGCCACTTTTTTCTCAACGTAAATAATAAAGAATATTAATATTAATTTTCAGAATAACTTATGTATTATAACACAAAAGTCAAAGTTACGTTTCTTAGAAAAATAATTCAATAAAAATCATAATCTGTTTAGCAATTTGATCCGTAGAAAAAGGAACTTCACAAATATTTTTGGTTCTGAAGGGAAATTTTCTCTAAATAATCGGTAATTGTTTTCAATTTAAAATGTTGAAAATAAGTTTGTTAAAGTTGCAAGACAATAACAATGAATTTCGGATTTTCCAAAAATTCTAATTTAGTTTTAATCATCAGATCAAATAACTTTATTAAATCGTTACTCATTCAGTGAATTTTTGATTTCATAAATAACACGATTTTTCCATCAGTGACAGTGTTTTACATGTTTAATACAATACCTATCATCCATCTTACAACAGAAAAATAAAAATTTATAATCCTATAGGTTTTATGCTAATATCATATATCCCCCAACAGTGTGCATGCATACATAACCATTATATGTAAAATATACAAAAAGTATATTAAATGAATGTATAGATGGATATACATTTTCACGTCAATAAATTCAAAAAAATATCATTTGATGGATCACTGAATTTATGAATAATTTATTCATGCTTGTTAATTTATAAAAATATCAGTGAAAAAAAAACGGGGAAAAAAATATATGCATTCATAAAATAATGATATGTACACAAACCTCGGCTCAAAAACACCATTGCCCCTTCTCATCTCACTCTTTATGAAAAACCAAATTGTATTTAACTTAGTATAAAAAATAAATAAATATATTTTCACTGTGACACAAAATATTTCATTTTAACATAATATTAAAATATATAATAATGTAGGTCAACACAAAACACACAAAAAAAAAGTGCAACAAACAAAATTGTATCCAATTTTTGTTGTGCTAGTAGACATTATACAGTTGATACACAGACATCATCAGCGAAAAAGATCAAATTCTTTGTTTCCTTTATTACTCTGCATATTATACTTTTCTACTTTGCCACCGTAGGTGTAAGCGCATAGCTAATCATATAATATACAATATTAAATATATAAGGAAAGGTAAGATATGTTATAACATTACAATTTACGAATAAATGTTGTAGTTGAACGCGTATAGTTGTTGATTTTTGTATAACATAATATAGTTGGGGGTGATATTGTCAAACAAAATAATAAACTTGGATATGAGCTCACGTACAGAAATCGGAAGGAAAACTGCACGAGCTTTATAAATACATGTTGTAGCAGAGACGAATGAGAAGAAAAAACATATTTAAAGATTATTTTTAAAAACAACAAACTCGTAGAATAGTTTTAAAACTATTTTTTAAATTATCTAAAGTAAATTTAAATAAATAAAGTTATTAGTCAAATAATATCTGACGAAACTTTTGTAGGAAAACAAGTACATATTTCTGTTCATCTCTACCTATTAAAGTGCGCCACTGATAATTAATATAATCTTGAAATAAACAAAACACACCAAAACTTTATATTTTCTGAACAGAATAATGTGTGAGAAAAGTTTTTAAGTCTTGTACAACTTCAATTTGAATAAAGTTTTTGTCTTTGATTACTTTTGTGCTCAAGATAAATAATATTTTATTTTGAAATATACTATATATGTCCCATTAAGACAAATAATTATTCAAAATCTTTTGTAATAAAAATTTATTTAAAAATTCTTAATTCTATCAAACGTAGAATATAAATCATATCAATATTAACATTAATTCTATTTATCACACATAAATATATTATATCTCACAGATATAAATTAATTTCAGCAATTATATTTACATTGAAATAGATACTATAAACAAAGGACATATTCGATCTAATATATAAGCAATTATTAAACGGTATGTGTAAGAATAATAATAATCAATCCTTAATTCATTGAAATCATCTGAATATAACGAAAGACTTAGGTATCATAATTTACAATTCGATCTGTGGGGCAATTCAAATTATGACAAGCTTATCCCAACTAGCACACTTCGCTGTTTGAGAGTCATGAAGACTTTGTCATGAGGTCATATATATTAAATAAATTTGTGAAATTTCTTACAATTTTTTAATATTTTTAGCCGACAAATTTCAAATATTTTCACAAAAAGTTTCTTTCCTCACATAAGTCCCTCCTATAGTCTAAAGAACGCTTACAGTTTCATTACAGAGCCTATATTTACATACATATAAATAAACAAATTAACATAGAAAGTATATTTCCCATTTAAAAACAGTATTATCTTTAAAATAAAATCTCAAATGGTTTCAAACCAAAAAATGAAAAAGAGCCGCATATTTTATGTATTCTCAATAGAAAGTCCTCCAATATAAAAATAGGTCATAAACATAATAATGTATCTTCCAAAACTCTGTACAATAGACCCCAAAAAAAAATTATATTACTAAATTATCAGCCTAAATACAATACAAAATATACCGATAAATATGAAACAAAAATGTGTGTATGTATGGCCTGGCCTGTATGGGTTTGAGTATGCATTATGAATATGACTCCTCGAAAAGAAAAACACTGCCAAACAGTGACAATGTTGGAAATAAATAATTCATCAATATCATTGTAAAGAAAAAAAAAGTATCAAAGCCGATTTTAGAAAATGTTTTAGGGAAAAATAAGGCTCGAGTATATATTATACGAGTGGCATTAAAATGTTTTGAAATTCGCAGGAAAAGAATGTATGGTTCATAAACGGATGAGGCATCATTGATAGATAGATAGATAGAGAGATAGATTTTTATTATGTAGATAGATTATATATATTTGAGTAGGGTAGTAGACATCTCTATTATTTTGGGTATTACAAAAATGATGAAGTGAACAAAATATAATAATAACAATATGTTCTTTACATTCCGTAATACTAACTTTGTATCTCGTATATAAGATCTATTATTATTAGGGTTATGATGATTTAAAATATTATGAACAAAGATGATTTTTGTTGATTTTTAACATGTTAAACAAATATTTAAATCTAATTTGATCATTCATCTATATAGTGTACATTAATTTTTTACGATTTATAACCAATTTAAATTTCAATTAATATAATACACGGATATAGAAAATTGTGTAATGGCTGCGTATCAATGTCATTTTCAAGCCGTATGTATAGCAAATAAGTCATCATGGAATATTTAATTTAATAGATAGCAGACAAATTGGTAAACATAACACAATAAAATCGTATTCGAAAACCAATTGAAATCTATTCAATATGAATGAAAAAGTATTACTTAAATATATAAATTTCACTTTGATATTCACATTGCCGTCTTTCAATCACTTGAAAAAATCTCTAAGGAATTTTATGTAAAACATCTCACTGCAAATTCTATATATCTAAATAGACTAGACATAGATAGTCCTTTTCAGTTATTTTAATATTCAAAACCATATACATATATATATATAGCTGCCAGGGCCTGTTTTAAGAAAAATTTGGAGTTGCACAAATCACTGTAAAAGAAATTTCCATCTGCAGAAACAAAATTTTTGATTTCACGTTTTTTTTTATTACATAATGTTAATTAGGTACAGAGTTGTATAAAAAATTAAAAACAGTATCGAATAAAACTAATGAAAAATTTATATTTCATATTTAAAGAAAATTTCAGCAGAGACAAGAATAGGCGCCGTTAAGACCGTCAATATTTTTTTTTTCAGTTTTAAATAACAACATTAACGGATCATTGCTGAGTATA
>JAABKK020016550.1:0-20280 GCA_011634745.2 Catotricha subobsoleta
AAAAAAAAAAAATACCCTATCTAAATTTTTCAAATGTACCCCTCCCTGAAATCAGAAGCGTGTGCACCTATGATCATATCTTTCAATCCTCTCCTTAAGAAGTTATGGATAATTTTGTATTAAATAATAATCTTATAAGAAAAATGGTTTTCAGAAGATAAAAAGTGTATAGTCTATTCCATATAAAGAGAGGCCAACGGTTTTATGCATTAGTATTGCTTTGATCATATGTTTTTCTTTAGAAACTGATGAGAATCGATATTTAACACAACTTTAATTTTATAGTAACTCATGAAATAGTATAGAATTAAAAGTATTTTATATAATTCGTTTTTTTGCATTTTTCCATTTTGCCCGCATAATAATAAATTACAACATATTTTCCACAAAAGTGAATAAATTCAGCTCTTATCTTTTTCATTTTGATAAATTATTTTCAATTTATAAATTTATATATAAATAACATAAATTCAGTCAGACAAAAACTATATAATTAATACTTAATTAATTTTTAATTGCTTTGATAGTCCGGAAAAATTTCCACAGATATAAAAAAAATAATGACATAATAAATAAAATAATATTTTAAATAAAATGTCAGAAATATAAAAAAGTAATCCGTAATTTTTTTTTCAAAAATTTTCTATGGAAAAACCTTTAAAATAAATTAGAATATACTTATATATATATTTTTTTTCAGATCGTTTTATAGTTTGTGACATCCGTTATTAAAAAACCATTTGATATTATATATTCACATATTAAATTAAAATAAGATTAAAAAAAAAGTCTACCGGTTAAATACCTTGTCTGCCGTCATTACTAATACGAATGAGGCATCAATCTTTTAAATAGAAATTCTATGCGTTTTGTTTGTCGTAAATAAATTGACGACATCAAATTTTTTTTTTTTATAAAAATAACACGAAAATTTTCTCGAAGTTATGCCTGAATCATACAACCAAATATGTGGCTTTGTAATAATATAGGCAATAAAATTATGCAAAAACATTTATTTATGAAAATTTGCATTTCTTTCATGTTTTCTGGCTATCCCAGCAAACTATACTATATAATTCTATCTGCTAATGTAAGCGCAAGTCATTTTTATTCAACAGAAATATCGATAGTAATGTAAAAAGAATGAAATAATTAAAAAAGAATTCAAAATTAAAATTTAATGTGATCTGTTCATTGCAATATTTTTTTATTTAAGCTTTGTTTATTGTTGAAATGCAAATGCAAAAATGTTGTTAAATTATTGAGGTAGGTTAATGCTGGTGAAAAGCATATAAGTATAATAGAAT
This sequence comes from Catotricha subobsoleta, assembly GCA_011634745.2. Classification (NCBI taxonomy): domain Eukaryota; kingdom Metazoa; phylum Arthropoda; class Insecta; order Diptera; family Cecidomyiidae; genus Catotricha; species Catotricha subobsoleta. The sequence continues at coordinate 1,308 of JAABKK020016550.1, forward strand.
ATAAATTTACTGACGTAACAAATTGTATTGATTGTTGTCGTTGTTCTTAAACCACAGACAATGCACATGATCCGAATATTTATTTATGTTAGTTATTGATTATTGTAAATATTGTTTAGCGAACTTCCTTCAACTATGAATTCTGGTATGATGGTTTAAAATAGTTATAATATTTAATTCAAATAAGATGTCCCCGTTAAAAGGCATTTTCCCAAATTTTATTTATTAAATATGTCTGTAAATATTTATCAATAATAAATCAATTTTGAGTTGTTACTACTAAACGCAACCGTACGTTTTTCTAACTTCTTAAAAGAAAGTTTGCATGTTCTATTATATTTCAAACGCACCATTTATGAGCTTCCGGCATTTTTCCTAAGCCGACATATAGGCATCCTAATAAAGGCGTACATTTACCGATACGCAACGGTACATTTATAGCGAAATCAAAAGTTTGAACCATCTCCTAAAAAAGACGGATGCCACAAAGGGTTCTGTTCTCTCGAACACTCTTAACATAAAATTTTATTTAATTTATACTTATATAAGTGAACGATTGCGTGAATTCGACTTAAAAAGAAAGAACAAAAAAAGATTTAAAACTAAAAAAAAGTTGGAAAAGTTCTTTAACCTTTAAACAGGTTATTGAAAGCCTACACATAAAATAAGAAACCAAATGTAATGCATTTTATACTTCCTCTGATGCGTGACCATGGTAAAAAAAAAATCAATAAATTAACCAAATTGTTGTAAAACCAAATATAAAATGATAAGTTTAATGTGGAATTAGTACATTGGCGCCATGCAACATAAATCTAAAAAATATATAATTTAAATTCCGTTGTTCTGAAACCACTGCGCGTATGAAGCATAATAGTGTTGATTTTTTTTTTTACTTTTCTCAAAAGTTATTTTGGTTTTCTTGTTTATTTGAGCTGAGTATATATATTTTTTGGAAATACACATTAAAGTTAAATGATTATTCAATACCAAGCAGTCATTTTTTACTAAATAATTCTGGATAAAAAAAATAACCAGATAGTCGCGCCATATGTTTTTGTTTGTTTTTTTGTCGAAAATAATACGACCTTCGGGGACATAAATACTTAGTTTAATACAAACATGTTTTTGTTTGTTCCTAAGAATTTCTTTTAATAACTGAGACTGAGTCAATAAACTCATGATATTCATATAATATATGAAAATTTAAAAAAATAATTTATTTTAAATGATTTCGACGTGGAAAATGGCAAGGAACATCGTAAAACGGATCATGCACTTTTTATAAGATCGCGTTGAATTTCAAATGGTAATTGTCAATGAAGTAAGTATCTCCGAATTCTCAATTCACGAAAATATTTAGATGTTTGAACCAAATTGACTTCTCTATCGTACAATATTGGATTAATGAGATATAGGTCGACAACGAGTCTTTCAAAAAAAATGAATACGATTTATTTTGAATTGTCATAGAGAAACTCCAATATTAAACATGCTGGCCATTAATTTTTGCTTCAACGTGACGTACAAAATTAATTTGAATACCTTAACATTAATTTAAAAATTGAGTTATAATCTTTTACTAAACTATCTTAGTGTCAAGTCAATACTACATTAATTACATTACATAGAATAAATACTTGCATGTCAGAAATACATAACTATATATGTAGGTACCCAATTAGAGAAATATTTCAAAATTCCATTGCATAAAAAATCATCCGCAATAACTTGTATTATAATGGGCAAACATATTTTAACACCTTGTCAATGAAAAGAATGGCTACAAATTAACTATTAATGTTTAAAAAATTATGTATCCCCAACTAACATTTTTTAGTGACAATCACTAAAAATAGTCACTATATAGTGAAATAGTACACCGATTTTTTATTATCAAGTAACGTGCCAGGGACGTGATTGTCACTTATTTTGTGGAATGATTTTTAGTGATTGGCATCATTATTAGTGATTTAAAATACATTAAAATGATATATAAAACTATTTTTTGGTCTTTATTAGTGTAAAAATATTAGGAGATAATTAATTTCTAAATATATATTTTTCTTCAAATATTTTTATTACAACATGGAAGGTGATAAATTCAAGAAAAAATGGCGAATGTGACTATAAATTGATTGACACTACATTTTAACGACAATAACGTGAATATTCATGAATATAGTTCGTCTGTTATACCGTGACTACGCGAATTTCGTCTTCTTCTGCGCATTGTATCAATCTCTGTAAGTTAGAAAGAGAAAAAATATAGAAAATGATGCCCGAAATCGATCGCAATATTGATGTTTATTAAATTATAACAATAAGCAAACACCAGTAAAAGTTGAATGACTATATTCTTCAAGAAAAATTTCTTTTAAAATGATTATATGTATTTTCTCATTTGATAAAAGTTACATCATATATTAATAATAACAAAATGATTTTATTTTTATTATTTGTTCTGAGCAAAATAATTTGATTTACTGATTAAAATTATAAACAAACGAATGTCAAACTTCAAACGTCAGATCACCATGAATACAAATCCTAACTACGTTTGAAACATATTCATACTTTTTAATAACCATATTATGAATATTCACGATTTTTCTATGACCACATTTTAAGTGACAATAACGTATTTGTCACCATCAAAAATTACCATAAAGTGATATTTTTTCTGGTATATTGTAGTCACCTTTTATAGTGATTGGATTGGAACGTTCCTGGCACTAAAATTGTCAACAATAAAGTTATATTCACTTGCAAGTGAAAGTCACTTTTTATGTCACCTTCTGACATCACCGCAAAGTGATTTTTTTTAGTGCCAATAACATTTGTCACCAATTTTTAAGTGATATTTAAAATTTGCCACTTCAAAAATCACCATATGTTAGTTGGGTCATATCTCAAAATGTTAATTCCAAAGAGTAAGAAACTTATGAAGCCGATATATAAAAAATCGGGGTCAAGGAACCTTAAAATGATATTTCCGAAGCTCTCAATAAATCCGCTGATGGTGATCCCTTATAAAAACGGTAATAATCCACAAATTCCGGTATTTTTACTGGAACACCATCAGTGGATTTATTGAGAGCTTCGCGAATATCATATTTAAATTCCTTGACCCCGATTTCCTATATATCGGCTTCATCAGTTTCTTACTTTTCGGAATAAACTTTTTAAGATATTTAAATTTCCTCCTGAGTCCTGACCTCCTTGGCCTCTAGGTATAGACAAAAATCGCATATTTTAATTTAAAAAAATATAAACTACTCCCTTTTTGTTGTATGAAAAACACTATCCGACCTAAAATTTTGTGTAGAATCGATGAAAAATAAGTTGTAGTGGGCAAAAATGGGAGGAAACCCACGAAATTTGAGGAAAATGGAAAACTGAAATTCTCAATTCTCAATTCAGACGCCATTTTGACGGAATTTCAATAAACTTTGTTTCAAATGCCATTAAGCAATTTAAATGTCTCTCCAAAGGTGGTATGTTGGAGTCTGCAGGTGCCACCGTTCCAAAGATATTGAAGTTTTCCTGAAAAAGATATTTTCCAAGATGGCCGCTAAAGATCCACTCGAACATTTTCGTATTTTGAGTATGTCATTCTATTCATTGAATACTACTTATGGCGAAAATTTCAGCTTGTTACATGAAAATTCCACCTGGGCTCATTTTTTACAATCAGTGGCTACACTATACAGTATTTTGAAAACATCATAGGCCCTCAAAAATTAGGTGCCTAATTTTAAATTAACTTTAAAATTAGTTCAAATAATGTAGTTCCAATCATTTATTTGTAATGAAGGTAATGCCATCTGAATAAAAATTACGAATAATAGAAACACTGAACAATTAAATGGTAATATGGATAATGATTCTCTAAACCTTAAATAGCGATTAGAGCTCTAATATAATCAATATCAATATATAATACTTTATATATAAGAAAAAAAAAACTCTTATTAATACCTCTCTACTTTATTAATTCTAATTTAGTAGGAAATATAAAATAAAAACAAAGAGTAAAACCAATTAGAAAGATTTGAATTTGAAACAACGAACCTATTTCGATTTATTAAGTAGATATATATTAATTATTATAATTTAGAAAATACCGCCCGCATTCTTTTTGTTAAAAATAAATTAATCATAAGACTTAAAATTGTAAACATCATATTTTCATAGAAAAAATGGTCACATTTAATATAAAATCCATTTTTTACAAAAAAAAATATGTGACAAACATATTTTAATCTTTTTTAGATGCTTATATATTATTTTCGATATGTTGTGCTTCAAAATAAATAATAATAATTGGTGATCCAAAGGTCGACCACTACAATAATCTGCTAATATGTATATATTTATCAAATCACGTATATATACGACCTACTACTTACTTATATTTTTTTTTTATAAATGAAACAGCAGGCAAGAGAATAAAAATCTAGAAAATGATTATTAGGCGAATTACCACAGCACCCATAAACAACTAATCGACGACCAAATTGATATTAAATTATTTAATTTATTGTTTTTGACTCGCCAGTAAAAATAGTGGGAATTCGAATTCTAAGCGATATTTGAAATTCAATAAAATTATAAAAATGCACTATAAAATTCTGATGATTGTGATGATTCGATTTGATATTTGTAAACAGCGAAAAATATAAAAAAAAAAAAAAAACTGATATGCTGGCGACATTTGTAGAAACTAATAATTAATTTATAACATTTTATGTTAAGGCATTCCTTAGGAATGACAATTCAAGGATGACAAATACAGGTTTTTTTATTATGATTATTATTATAATTATTATTTTTTATTATTATTATTTTTATTATTATTATTTTTTTTTTTTTTTTTGAAAACAATATGCAAATTTCATTCATTTCGGTGCAATGTAAATTTCGTTTCATTGCACTTCTATCGACAAATACTTATAAAAAAAAAAAAAGAAGAAAACACTGAATTATTTGTTTAATTGTGTTAGGTATATGGAAATCATTACTCATTTGCTATTCAAATATAGGAAATAATTTTTAAAATGTACATTAAACAAAATTTGTTTTTCTTTTTATTTTAAAATGCTTAATAACACAATTTTCAATAAAATGTTTTTGCTCTGCAATTACTTTGTAATACAAAATGTTCACATGCGAATATGTTTAATTAATATATTGCATGCCTACGCAAAATTATTTTCAATACAAAATCACTATATATATATATTTTTATGCGATAAACCCAAGGATCAAAAATTCAAATATATGCAGTCTTTCGGCGACAACATTGTTATTTATTGTCCCAATTCAACAATTTTATCTTACAACATCTTGAAGATAGAACATTGAATACGTATTTCGTAACTGACATAAATTTCATAAAACTTTATTCGATATTTATATTCAATAAAAATTTTCAATAGAATGTCAACATATGTATGAAAGATACGAAATGCTTTCTATATTTTGGTCGTACATTGTGAAATTGTCAAACTTTGGTAGAATTTATAAAAAAAAAAACACAAACATGTATTTCAATCTTCTTAGAAAGAAAAATAATAACAATAATAATAATAATAAAAAAAAAACTGTATTTTCAAGTGCACTGACTTCAAGAAAGGTGTTAAACAGCCTTGCTATAACTGCCATAACTTTTCTTCACTTCTTTCATTGTGTACCAAATACATTTTTATTTAGTACTCTCATAAAGCAGGCGATCAAATCAATATTATATATAAAATGACTTTAAAAATATTTTGCAAAGAGAAATGCGATTGTTTGTATGTCGTTGAATTTGTTATAAAAACCATAATAAAAGCATAAAAAAGTTTTAACTAAAAATTCCAATTTCGTTTTAGACCATTGGACAAAAACAAACTAAAAAAAATTGTGTATATATACCTCACATCGTTTATTTTTCTTTTTTTTATTTTATTTTTTATTTAAAAACAAATTACTGGTTTAATATTAAAAATAAAAATTATGCAAAATTGTATTAACCTCATAATTAATGGCGCCATTCCGATCATTATATTTATACACAGTCAATAATAAATACTTGTTACATTCTTTTCAATATTTTCGTATTTGTTTTAGTGACCACATTTTCGAAATTCAGAGTAACCTTTCTTTATTTTGTGTTCGTCGTTTTTTTTTTTTTATTTTTCTGTTTTTATTTAAGATCGAATATTTCCACTATTTTATTGCTATTTTTATTTAAATCATGTTTATCGTTTTTCTGTCTATAACTGACGCTGTATTTCTGTCTCACTATCAAAATTTATTGTTGGAAAAAGATGTTTTATATTTAAAAGTTGATGCATTAATTGAAATTTTAGAGGCAAATAGTTCTCATTAAATTATAAATTTTAGATAAAACTTTTATTCATCAAAATAATATCCTTTTCATTGCTTATTTTTTTGGTTTTTCTGTAAGATTTGTTTTGCAAAAACAAGGCAATCAGATAAAATAGCACGTAGTCCACTATATATGACGCGTCACTATTTACACCATTTAAACCAAACACGTTAATGTTTTGATGTAAAAAGAATTTTTAATTCTAATCAAAACAAATTCAAAGCAAAATAAATAAAAAAAAATACAGTGAGCTTTATCTACGGCTCTTCTACCTACACTCTATTTTGTTTTTAGTTTTTAGTTTTTGTTATAGAATTTATCTTTCGCAAATTTTTTTAATCTGTTTGTGTGTGAATGACCCAGACTATAAAAAAAATATGACTACTCATTTGATAAATTTATAATGACCTAAAATAAGTTATAATGTTTTTGTTTTGATATCTATTTTTTCTAATTTTTTTTTCTTTTTTTTTTTTTGTCGAATTTATTATAATAAACTTGAATGTTTTATCAATGTATTATAATAACATAAATAATAATAAAAGAATAAAAGAAAAAAAGAAGAAAAGAAGAAAAAATAGAATTGAATGAAATGATGACACATCTATTTTTAATATGCGTCAATAATCCTTATGTAAACAAAAATATAATTAAACTAAAATAGAAATTACTATTTATTCATTTCAAGCTAATTATGTTTAACATTTTGTGCGCATTTTCTATTAATGCATAAATTTTAGTTAAATATCAAAATATCCCGGAACCAGCTCAACTATATATATGTGAATTAAATAAAAGAATCCGTGAAAACCAATTAAAAATTTATAATACATATATAAATATATTTCACACAAAAAATAAAATTAACAAAAAAAAAAAAAAAATGAATAAAAATATAATTTATCTTTTAGAAGCTTATCATACTTAACATCTTGATGAGCGTAAAGCCAATAGATGACATCAAAATCAAAGATAATTTTATTTTATTTTTTGCAAAAAAAATTGTTATGCAGCACATTTTCTACTAGACTGCACCGGTTGCGACAGTTTGAAAAATAAAATTCATGATTAAATTAAATTCAGAACGTCAAAGATCAGAAATATATAAAAATTTTAAGTATTTCACAAGGCATTTCACAAATGATGGTGCACAAAATATTTATATTCATTTTTATAATTATAATTTTATTCATAATATTCAAGTCGATTTAACATTTTACAACAACAAAGTTTTCTCCTATTTATCTCATAACATGACAATAATAATCATTTAACTGTCAAATTTATAAAACCATTTTCAAAAAGTTTGACCAAAAAAAAAAAAAACAAAAAAATTAATATAAACGTGTATAGAAAAATTAACATTGGAATTTAACATTTCAATCAAACATAAAGTTTCCAAAATCTATGTTTTCGCATGACATCAGTCTAATAAAATTCAACTATACAACAATTTATTCACCAAGACACGTTATCTTTCTTAAATTAATTATATTTTCTTGAACTCGAATATAGAGTTTTTTATTTAAAAAAAAATTAAATAGGAACAATATAATATTCTTATGGTAGAGCGTAGTGCATGCATCCGTACAGAGCTTTATGAATTTAATGAACATTAATATACATTTGTTTGTTTGTTTTTTTCTTTTCTTTTCTATTCTAGTTTTTTTTTTTTTTTTTGTTTAAAACATTTTCAATTCATTCGTTATCTTAAGTTATATGTGGTATCGGATATGCAGACGAAACTTATGTGACGCAAAAAAAAAAAAAAAAACCAAGAACTCTTTAATTTATTCCAGTATTTTAAATATCAATATATCTTATGTAAACTAATATCTCATGCGCGATAGTCACACTTACGCTAAAGGACGTTGAATACTAACAAAGTGGTTTTGTGATTATAAAATACATCGAACGAAAAGAACGAGAGAGAGAACACCAATCAAAATAAAAACAAACCAGAATATGACGAACACGAAAACCTGAAGTAGCCGCCAGCTAAGCAAATATTTTTTGTGAAAAAAAAAATAAAGCAAAAACAAGAACAACAATAACCGCTTAGGATCCCATTATTTTGTTGCAATTTTTATTTTTGGTCGTTTCGCCGAAATAAATAAATTAAGAAAAAAAAAAACAAATAACACCTACCCACACTGTTTCACACCACAACACGGATTAAGTATTTAAATTAGCGCGAAAACATATAATTCTCACATTTCTTTTTGAGACATCAGCCGGGAAAGTAATATTTCTTATATAAAATATTATTTGTTTATAAATTTTTGTGTGCAAGTTATAAAGTTCTTATTTAAGAAACAATTTTTGGTGATTATTTAGATCAACTAAGAGAATTTAAATTATATTTTTCAAAAATATATTGAAAATATTCAAATTGATAGAAAATTTTTAAGTGATTATTTTAATTAAAAGTATTTAAAAAAACAACAAAAAAATCTGTGAAAATGAAAATTATTTGTGCAGTTATTTTGGTGAGTAAAATTTGAATTTCCTGAATTTGAATTGTTTGTAAAAATTAAATTATTTGTAAAATCATGATATTTTTTTTTTCTCAAATAATATCCGTTTGATTTTTATTTTGAGTTTTTACAAACTTTCATTATTATTCATTTTTCAATTTATTTATTTAACAAAAAACAAAAAAGAACACTCCAGTCTTTATTATTTTGAATTAATCTATATTTTTATGATTGTTTGAATGTCATTTAACAATATGGAAGATCGGGGTTTTTTTTCTATTTAAGTTTTAATAATAAAGGAAATGATTTTAATAAAATCTTTAATGCTATTCTATTTTTAAGGAATTTAGCTTTGAATTATAAATATGTTTTGTTCAAATCGTTACTTTATATGTATTATCTAATAAAAATTAGCGATTTGAATAAATGACGCAAGTGATATGTCGTTCACGAATATTACGTAAACAGAATAAGAAACAATGACTCAACGCAGTGATCTGGAATGTTTTGTTTTTTTTTTTTTTGCGATCAATAATTATGTATATTTTTTGAATTTGGTCATATTTTGTTGCTATAAATTCACGGTTCGCATATTTTATTTTGTATCTTTGAACTTGAAAATGAAGTGACGTAAATCATGATTATATATTTTATTTTGCGTGCATTGCTTTTAAAAAAAAAACTTAACGGATTTATTTATTTAATTTTTATATGATTTTAATTGAATGGAAAACTTTTGATATAAAGAAAATTAATATTCATATATTTTTTTTTTTGGTTTTTAATTGATTGGCATTTGAATTAATGTATTTGATTAAAAAAAAAAACTTATAATAACATGACATAATTAATTAGATCGTTTTTTTTTTATGGAAATAAATATTTTAAAATCTATTGTTTGCGCTTTAACTGATGATTTTTTTTTTCTGTTTTAATTTCCAGTTGTGCTTAGGAGTTATCAATGCAGAGATCGATGACAATGGTAAATATGATCCTCTTAGATTTGAGGAATACGCTGGCAGATATAAGCATACAAGTGAAGGTAAGTCTTTTAGTTATGCTAGAAGCCCTTGTATGTTTAATGATAATAAAAAGATCCTATTTTTTAACAACGTTAATATAATTAACCGTAAAATTGTGTTGACTAATAATAAATAGTTGTAACATGCCAACAACACGAACAAGAAAAATAATGAATGTTTATTATAAAAATCGGCCCAGTTAATGTATTTAATTTTTGGTGATTTGGGGATTTTACAAATAATAAACTGCCATTATTAAACCAATCAAACTAATTATTTCCTTAAAAATTTGCATAAAACTTGCAAGCTCGTCATTGGTTTGGCTCAAAATCATTTTATTGCTTATAAACCGCATTATATATAAATTTATGCGTTATTTTCGGTATACCTACATAATGGTTAATAATTAAAATACCAAACCGAATAAATTATTTATTTATTATAATTTAATACCTGTAGCAAAAAGGAATGGAAAGAATCATTTTATGAATTTGTGTCGTAATAGTTCAAAACATCAAATTGCTATAAATTCAAATAAATTCAACAAACAATATATAATATTCCTTTGTCGTTTTGTATAATAATAAATTTGCTTTAATATCAACGATGCCTACCCCTTACCATCACTATATATATATACGATTACACGTATACAAATATGTGATATGTATTATTAAAGTTAGTAATAGGTCCCTATAATGTTTAACAAGAAAACCAAATTTTATATACAAACATTGTCACAGAAATTCATACAATACAATACCATCGTCGCTGTATAGCTATTATGCTTTATCACGTTTTCAGGTGTACAATGTACTGTATATCCTATATATGATTGCATATGAATACACTATCATAACTATATAATATAAATGAAAGCATATGACATATTGTATTATACGAGTATATTGTATATGTATAAAAAAAGGAAGAAAAAAAAAGGTAAACTTCTTGACAAAGAGCACACAAACATTCAACATCTAAAAGCGACATTTATGTTTATGTTTAATTCATACTATGATGTGGTACTTGAAAATAGTCAGTTTGTTTATACGTACGCATATATATTCTATATACTGCATTCACATTTGTACAATCTACACTAAAGTATAAGCATATAATAATGGCATATCAACAACCAGAATATCTGTGACATGTATATTGTATATAGAAATGCCATATATACTACAAAGACTAAAAAGAAAAATAGAAATCATATATTATTCTTTTTTTCGATTACCTTCTTTCTGTACGTACTATATGTTTAGCTATACGATAGCTAAAGTTATTTCTGTACAAGTAAAATCCAACATGTAATATGAAGAGTAAATAAAGGGCTTGAATTTTTTCCTTTGTCTACATTACTATTACATAGATATAGAAAATACATTATTTAAAAAAAAATATAATAATCAAACAAACAAAAATGCTATAGGGTTTTCATTTTCAAGCATTTCTTTTTCTTTTTTTTTTCATTGTTATTCACTGATTTGATTTGGTCAAATAAACGGTTATATAAAAAAAATATTACATAAAACCAGTTTAGAAAATTAAAAACTTATTGGAAAAATGATGAACCAATTCGTTTTCATATCATTTACGTGGATTTTTAATTTAAAATGTTCTCATATTCTCTGTCGAATTTCGCTTGAAAAGCGCCAAATATCAAATAAACTATTTCAGTGTAAATGTTCAATTCAGCGTATTAAGCTTTTATCATTTTCAAACTGATTGCATTTATTTGTTTTTCAATTGACTGTATTTTTTTTATGAAATTTTCCTTTGAACACTAGAATTCACATAAAATAAAAGAATAAATTAATTAAGTTAAGTAGAAACGCCTATAAGTAATTAATTAAATTCACTACTAAACACTAACAAAAATAATAATTATATTTATTGCGGTAACTTTATGTTGAATTAAAATTTAAAAAAATATACAAAACAAAATATGATTGTTCATTATTTAGATATTTTTTGATATCACCAACCAGTTACAAATAGAAGAAGCTATAAACATGATTTTGTTTATTTTTTTTTTTTATGACATTCTATAATTGACTACTTTCCGCATATATAATTTAATAGCACAATTATATTCGTGCTACCGTTTTCTGTGTGTAATTCGATATTTATTATTATGTTTTAAATGGTGCTGAATGTTTTTTGTGTTTTTTTTTGATTATTTTTATTTTTATTTAAGAGATGTTTTATAAATAAATTAAAATCTATTTTTCTTATGGAATTTGTTGTTTTAGTTTGAACAACAACCAAATAGTATAGACAATATTTTGAAAATTAATATTTTTATTACTTTATTGACGTTTAAGCTTATCATCAAACTTAAATTAATTTTTAATTAGTTGATGTTTTGGTGAATTTCTAATTTGAATATAAGTGAAAGTCGTTTTTTTTTTTTTTTAATATGTTTGTTTCTATTTTTATTTTTATTTTTGTTTTTGTTTAGAAATAAAAAATAAAATAGGCTAACGCAAATATTTACCGAAATCAAAAAAAACAAAAAAAATACTTATATTAAAAGACGTATTCAGTGCCAATTTAACATATCATTAAAAATAAAAAATCAAAAAAAATAAAATAAAATAAAATACTGAAAATTGGGCTCCGTACAATAAAAGCATATTGAATAGATTCACATCAGAACAATGTATTCAAGTTTATACCCAAAGTTTTATTATCGATCCAATTGAACATTATATGGCAACTGCTGGTACGTGCACACAATAAATAAAATTGTGTGACAGACGGGTAACCGAATTTCAAAATAAATATTTCTTTTTTTTTTATTCGATTCAATCCTAAATAAACATAATAAATTTACATTTAACCAAACTCCGACAACATCAATAAATTTTTTGAATATTAAGTACTTAACAAAATTTCCTACCTTATTTTTAAACAACCATTACTTCCGGATTTAAATTCTATGCCTAATCAAATTGTTTTTGATTTTAAATCTGCGTTCATTTATATTGAGATAATGTACAAAAAAAATTAATTATTGGTTATAAATGAGACTTAAAAAACAATATTACAGAGACCGTACAATGTATTGGTGATTTAATTAATATTCATTAATTAATTTTAATGTGCATTATTTTATTAAATGATAATAATGAATATAAAGTTTTATAAGCTTTTATCACAACCAGAAATTTGAACAATAAATATGTTAATGTTTAGATAATTATAATTATTACATTGTACTTAATATATCAACACCAATATGTTCATATAAAATACATAATTATTATTACATATATAAATATATATATATTTCTATATACTCTTCATTTACCACATTCTTATTTGACATTCTCGCTAGATTGTATGGAATGGAATATTTCTATATTATTAGAGGCATTTAATATGAAGAGCGCTTTAGTCAATTAGCGAGAATATTCTTTCTAACAAATTCTGTAAATATTGTGCAAATATATACACAGTGTGTTTCAAAAGAAAATACCAATTTTCAATAGGATTTTCGGTGTACTTATAATCGAAAAATCATTAATTTTCAATTAATTTATACAATTTACTTTCCTTCTTCCCTTTTGTAACTATACGCACGAATACCACTATACTAGTTTGATATTATTCTTCTCGATATAAATTAACACCAACCATAGAAATTGTACAGAAAATTGTTTGTTACAAAAACTTAATAATACAAAAAAATGAAAATAGAAATAAAAAAAGATGAGGATATAGCGTATCGCTGTGAAATATTATATTGATATGATTTTTGCACCATACTGTCCATATAATATACTAAGAATATATGATTTATACAACCCTTAATATGCCATATCTCATAACTCCCAGAATATGTTTATTTCTATATATATATATAAACATAATATATATTATCATCACATGTTTAGCATACTAATTTTTGGTTAAATTGTCAGATATATACAATGTTGATGCTATGAAATTTGTGATGAGCATAATTTGAAAACCTCACATACAATTTTCAAAGTGTTATACTTTACTCATCACAGTGGTAGTAAATGTAAAACGTATTTTCTGTAACTATACCGAAAACAGATGGAAGTTTTCATTTTATTGATTTATCTCATTTTCAGTCACATTCATTTATTTTGTAATTTATGTGATCCATATTCAAATTACCTGTACGAGACAAGAAAAATTTAGTTACATGGAACATATATACTTCATTGAGTTTATTTGTTTAAAATAAATTCTATATTAGCCCATTTTGAATGGATGTTGATTACCTTATTATATTTTAATTAATGTTAAAAGTTTCATATTCTTGTAAGTGTAATCATAAAATAATTTCCACTACCTAGAGTATTCCATCATAATCATTTGCTTCTACCTTAATACATTTTTATTCCATTTTAACTAAACCAACTTTCAAGCAATCTGAGTTTAAAGTTTAGAAATCTGAAATGTGTCAGATACAATGACTGCTACTTTACTCATTTCTTTTAACTTTCCAGCCACGCATATAATTATTACTTTATATTAGTCTCTTAATGTTTATCCGCTTAGACGTCAAACCAACGAAGACTATAACAGTATACGTACCAATTATTGGATTAAAGTTTATTTATTTTTTTTATATTGTTGATTCGATTTGATGTTGTATTATTTCAGTGCAAATAAAGACATTGCGTAATAAAATATGAAATAATAAATTTATTTCTATTCAAACATTTAATTTCATTTCCTTAATATTATGTCATTTATTTAAATAATCAACTTAAAATTAAATAATCAAATAATCGATAAAAATTAATTAATATTAATTTTTTTTTCCTATTATACTAACTAACACATCATAAATTTAATTTCTAACAATCTTCCATAAGCACACTTTGAAACCCACATGAAAATAATATCGAATTGACATTGATCAATAAATTTGTTGCTTTGGATAAATTAGAAGTTCAGCACCAAAAGTGTAAACAAAATATTTTACTGAATTTCACAAAAAACATATAAATAAAAGCAGATATTTTACAATATAATTAAAACGTAAAAGTATTAACCTTGATATATTTTTTTTCTTTAATAGGATATTATATTCCAATGAATGACGCAGCATACTTTCATGTTCCTGATATGCGAGAATTGGGTAAATACATTCACATTCCATACCCATATGATGGAGGATATGGTCCCTATTTTGGAAAAAACATTCCATACGTTCATTATGCACCAAACTCAGTATACCAACCAGACAAAGGTCCAGGTGGTCCAGGTGGTCCAGGTGGTCCAGGAGGCCCAGGAGGTCCAGGTGGTTCATTTGGTCCAGGAGGCCCAGGAGGCCCAGGAGGTCCAGGTGGTCCATTTGGTCCAGGAGGTCCAGGTGGTCCATTTGGCCCAGGGGGACCAAAGGGACCAGGAGGACCAGGAGGAAAAGGGCCAGGAGGGCCAAAGGGACCAGGAGGCCCAGGGGGTCCAAATGGAGACATGTAAATATATAAATCTTATCATTATTCATTATTATTATGGTATATTTCTTTCTCTGATGTTTCTATTTTTCATACACGGTGTAACTTTACCTGTAAACTATTTATAGAAAAGGCATCCTTGCAATTTATTTTCTTTTATTGGTTTTATTTACTTCTTTTGAAATTTTGAAAACGTACGTAAATCATTAATATGGATATCTGATATAAGAATGGGATTAGATCTGTATGTAATAAGTCACAGGTACAAACCCAAAAACCGTTTTCCTTCTGTGACATTATTATTTTTTATTCTTATTTTTATTCTCCAAATAGGAAAGCAATAAAATTCTCCATATTCAATTCGTTGGCATAAGAATCAGCAATGTCAGATTTAAATTTTCTTATTCAAATATATTTTTTCAAAAAAAATAAAAATATATGTAATAACAATTCGATGCTTTGTTAGCGCACGGCGCGTACTAAATATATTTTGTATCGATTAGAACCACATTAATATGTAAATCGGTATTTAAATTTTGGTGTCATATTGAATCGAAAACACTTCATATCAATATGATTAATTTAAGTGTGTTTAAATAAAATAAGTATGTAGTAAAAACAATCTTTCTTGTTTAAATTTATTTCGCCAAAATATAGGCCACCATGTTTTTTCTAAATAATACATACGTATTATATATTTAAAAATGAACCAATTATTTAAATTAAAGATATGTTAAAGAAAAATTTTATCGTCAATTAGAAATTTATTTTAATAATTAATTATTTATTTATTATAATTAATTTATTTTTTCTATTATTTCAGCCCTGATTATCAAATTGAAGGTAGTCCCAGTGACATCAATCCATTCACAACGATTAAATTTGATGATCCAAAGCCAGAAATTCAGCTTGTCTATGGTTTTCCAAAATATACGTCATCTGCAACAAATCAAATAAATTCATACGCATACGCACCATCTCAACAATATAGAAGACAAAGAAGATCTGTGTATCCAGTCAACAATCAATTTTATTCACAGGGATTATTAGTTCCACTATAAATAACTAATAAATAATTTTAAGAAAGCATTAATAAATTTTCATATGTTGAAATTGAATTTTTCAGACTTAGACCAGCATAATTTATTATAATAAAAATAAGCAAACCATTAACATAAATAGTATGAGTGAATGAATGTGTGAACGGATAAAAATGTATTTAAAAATGATAGTCAGTATTGTGTATTTGCAATAACATTCTTTTAACTCTATGAGCATTATTAATATTATTACATCTGGTTCTATTATATTTGAAATTGGTTTTTCCTATCGCAAATTTTAAGTTATAATTAAATTGAAAGTAGCCAGTGTTATGGCATAAGTATATTTATAATAAAAACATGAGATTGAGTTTGCTGTGAAAAACCACTACTTAAATCTAATGGAACTTAGTTTATAAGGTTTTTAAGATGTGGAAAGAGAATTAAAGCATAGTTGAGCATATATTGTTTTGTATAGAATGAATCCTAGAATATATTATGTGAAATAATTAAAACAATTTCACCTCACCTAAAGTATTGTAAAATTAATAACATTATAATAATAAAATGATCAAAAAATAATGAAATTGTTTTTCTATATATTTAAAAGCACTAATCAGTGGCGCCGACTTCTAGGTGGCCCGGCATACGTGAGCAACCGATAGTTCAAAATACGATTTCCACATAGGGCGGTTTTTGTTGGGGTTTAGATGTAAATATGCAGTATCTTTTTTCTTTTTCACTTTTTCGAAATACGATTTCGACATAGCGTAATTTAGCAACCTATAGCAAATATGAAATTATCGCCGCTGACACTATAATTAGTAATTACAGCATATTTTCATATTTTAAAAAGAAATTATTTATATACTTACGTACATAGTAATTAAATCAAATTAGTTACTTAGCCTTTTCTCTATTGGAAATTGAAAGGTTATAGTGATAATGGATTCCAAGGAGCATTAAGATTAATCATTTAACTGCCAATTCACGTAGATATGTACATGTACAATTGTACAATGTACATGCAAACATTTTGACTGGCTTAACTGTGTAGGATTAAATATTTAATTCGATATGAAATTATCATAAAAGCTCGGGTTTTTAATTAATGGAATTATCCTATAAGCAAAGTAAGTACTAGTACTGAAATGTTGTATTTTAAGTACTTTTTTTTACCGAAACTGAAAAAAAAGTACTTTTAATTTTAAGTACTTACTTTCAGGTACTGGGTACTGATACTTTCAGTAATTTTTTTTTGAGGTACTTGAGAATAAATCAGTATCTTTACAAGTACAAGTACTTTTTTTTTGCTCGGACACATGCACGCTTTACACAATTTACAATTACCGGGACGGATATGCGGGTTTAAGAGGGGAAATCGAGGTTTTGTCTATAACTTTATATGGGTAACTCCTAGAGAGTTGCTATGTAAATAAAAATGTTTCGCCCATAAAAGTTAAGGGCGGGTCCTTTATGTAATTTTTCCAGTTTTTTAAGCTTTCTTAACACTATAAAGATTTATTTCACTGAAAAAAAAATTGAAATTAAACTTTGTGATCTTTCTGCATTAATAAGTTAAAAACGGTCGTATATTGCCCCGTTTTTATACTGAATACTGAATACTGAAGAATACTGAAGAATACTGATACTTTCAGTATTCATAATAGGTTACTGATTTTTCGTTTTAATTTCTTAAAAAAACTTTTAAGATACAATTTGGATTCGTCATTCTGTTTTTATAAATTTATTATATTTGTACCCCGTGTTCTATTCTATATTATACATAGTTGTCATAGATTTTAGCGACCTTACTTTTAAATTTACTAGCGGGAGGTATGCGTGCAGCGTGACATATGGTATTAATTAAATAAATATATTATGGGAAGCTATGTGTATAAATAGAATGAAAATTATATGCTTTGTAATACTTACCGAAGGGAATATTTACTGCATAAGCTCAAATTCAAATATTATATGTATGGAAAATTATTAAAATATTTATATGTCTCTTAAAAAGTACATGTTCAGTGACAAAACAATATAAATACATATTTCGTTTGTTATCATTTTACTTCAATTTCGAAAAAAAATCAAGTAAGTATTGGTTTAACAATTTTTTATTTTTGTTTGTGCAGTTTTTTTTATTATTTTTTTTTCTCAGATGCCTGTAGATTTGATTTTGATGGTCAATATACCAAAAGACGCAGATTTTAATTTCTGTAAAACGATATGTACTTGCTTTTTCTTAACCCTTTTTTTTTTATTACTTACAAAAATGAAGTCGTGTACCAATCCGTTGGCAGCTTGTTCATATTTGAAAAAAAAAAAAAGTTTTTCTTTGAAAAAAATCAAGTATTGGTTTCCTAATTTTTGTTCTTTTATTACTTATTTTTACTTAATTTTTGAAAAAAATAAATAATTTGTGATGTTATAAAACTAATACCCTTGCATGGAATAATAGATTTATAGTACATTAACCCACACCGTAGCATAGTGGTAGAGTTGTTGGCTATGGCGCTTAGGGACCAGGAATCGAGTCCCGATCATGTCAAAATAAAAATGGTCCAGGCGTTTTTTCTAAGTATAATATTTACTGGAAAATACAATT
>JAABKK020016561.1:0-20277 GCA_011634745.2 Catotricha subobsoleta
ACAACATAGTTAAATTTCAAGAAAATCGTCGGAACGGTTTTCGAGATATTCATAAAAAAAGGACAAAAAAAAAAAAATTACGATTCCAAATCTTCTATTTTTTTCAAAAATGAAGCAAAATATAATTCAAGGTAAAACTTAGAAAACTGAACATTTTCAGAAATATTATATATGTAATAACAATCTACATTAAAATATGGTTTTTAAAAAAAAAAAAAAATAAATAAATATTTAAAACCTTTCGTACTATAAATAATAATTAGTTTAATTAAAAATAAAAATGAAATAATTTCCATGGTAAAGCTATTAATTATAGGTCTTAAATTATTATACGTACGGTATACATACGTAATTAAAAAGTCGTAAAGAAAATGTGATTTTGGTTAATGAAAAGGTTATTAATATGCTTTACAAAAAGATGAAATTACCTACCATCCCAACGGTATAAAAGTACATCAGCCAACTGTTTTCATTATTATTATGTATGTGTTTTCAGTATTTCTATTGATATTTTTCAATTTAATAGAAATTGTAAAATATCATTTGAGGCTTTTCATAAATTAATGAAAAATTGCCAATAAGGTACATCAGTACCAACCTATAAATACCATATTTCAATTTTTATGAAAACCTATTCAAAAAGAAATATTCTTAAGTGGACTCTAAAGGTATAGACGGTAGCAGTCAGCATCATTATGGTTATACGCACATAATGCTACATACTTTATTACAAAGAGGGTTCATGTTAAAAAAAAAATATTGAAAATAAGAGAAAAAAAAATATCACAAAAATCGATAAAATTATGGTAATTTGTACGGTTTTTCCAGAATAGTTGTGAGTTCATTTTTAAGCATCTTCCGAACCATTTTGAACATGAAAAAACGCAATAAAAATTTGTCATCCTGATTTATAGAGTATTAATGTCGTTTCCAGAACAGGATATTTCTAGTATTACTATTAACGAGTTGAAGAAAAGAAAAAAAGATGACCTCAACTAAATCTAATTATGTAAATGCACATAAAACTTCTAAGAAAAACGATGGAAATTTGCTTTCACCAATAATATCCATAATATTTAATGATTTTATAAATTTATTTGGGTTTTATCACTTTCTACGTGGTTCAGTCTGAAATTGAAACGGACAGCCCCATTTGCTTATATAGTTTGTTGTTGTCATATAGATTTTCGATAGTAATATGGTATGTAAGGTATTGTATTGTCTAATATATTGAATATAGTAGCTCCCACGGGAGAATATAATAAATTTCCATAATCAGTAGATATCTGATGGTTTTCACTGCATATTTTATTGAAACGATAAGTGCTTTTCTGTTTCTATGAATTCAGCACTGTCAACAGGTGGTAATATAAAAATGGAAAACAAAAAATAGAAATAAATAACTTTCACTAATTTTTTTCTTTCTCTACATACTTTTACTTTTATGGTTGTGCTTAAAGAAATATGAACTTGAACTACACATTCTAAAATTATTATTATGTCTAGTAAATGTACATAAAACCCCGCATATCTTTATTATTTTACAGTATAATTTATTACTATATTGTGCATGAATACATGATGTAGTACATGATGAATAAATTATTCGGTAAAATAATATTTTCATTTGATTTATGTTTGTTTTAAGAGAAAAGTTTTTGTGCTTTAAAGTCAATGTTGGTAGTTTAAATTCTTCAGCTGTGTAATAGATTTAAATCGATTGAGTACGTGACTTAATTAAGATTTCTACCTGTGCTAAAGTATTTACTGTTGTTTGTATTCGTTTGTTTGAATGTGATATTTGAATTACCTGTAGGGTTATAAATTTAGTTTAGTAATGTAATAGACAAGGTATTAAATTGTGATTCATGAAAAAAAAAAAATTATTTGTACTATTTTTTCTATTAACAATTTACTATTTAGAATGATTTAAAAACTTGAAAAATCCAACAAATATATATAAGAGAAAGAAATTACATTAAAATTAATAGTCTTCCGAAATAATTTTCATTGGCTGATTGATTATATTATTAATCTGATAAGAATCAGTAAAAATGTTAGTTATCATTCAAATTTTCAATTTTCAAATTATTTTCTTGACAACATTCATCCGATCAAAATCTAAATAATAGATGAGAAAAATCTGTCAAAAGACATTAGCTAACGAATTATTGAAATATTGAGTATCGAATGGAAAACATATATAATTGTATATAATCGCAATCACGATAAAATAAAATATAGAAATATAACCTAATAAAATCAAGAAACGATCGATCACATGTTTTTTTTTTTTGGAGCACTATTTATGTATTAAGAAAAGGAATAAAAGAAAAACCATAGTACATGAGAAACACATAACGCAAATATAACATAATATATTTATAGTTTCATATATACAGTATTTTAGAATACGAAAACTAATACGGATGCCACAACCGTAAATAATATTTTCTTTTTACGGGACATAAACTAAATATAAAATGTATCTATCACAACCATATAAAAAAAAATCTATAGCTACCACATTTTTCTATATAGAACTGCGAGTACATTCATCATAATCTATACAGGATAATGGATCTTGTACATCTCATTGATGGATTAGATCATTTATAGCTGAATGAGTTCTCACTTTTATATTGTGGTTATTGTGTTTATCTTTTTTTTTATTACTTTTTTATTATCAATAATAGATCCATCTCTATAAATATTTTTTCAATAATACTAATATATAATAATATATCTATATGTTACAGTGGTCGATATTACGATTGAAATCATTGATGATTGAATAATATGGTTGTTGTAATATCATAGAAAAATACAGGTGAATAACGCAAATTGTTTAATAGATTTTATTGTAACAAAATTGAATGAAATTAGTGAATGTGTTGAATAAAAACTTCTATTCAAAAAGAATATATAAAAAACGAAAGAAAAGAAAAACTTAATAAAATACATCAATCAAATTTGTCTGAATGCAAATAATCTCAAAAGTCACATCTAGTTAAATTTTAATTTTATATAGTAAATGAATTGAGAGTGTTATTAAAAGATAAGTAGGTTATTACAGCAACATATTTAATTATTATGAAAATCAAAGGTAAATCTCATTCTATATAAAATTTCTACATAACTGTTTGGTAATATTAATTTATGGAATGGGACCGACCCATGCCCATTTATCTGGATTGTAGACTAGAGTTAATAATATAAATGCAATATAAATATAGGTAATATAGATAGACGTTCTACTGAATGTAATTACTGAAATCCTCTTATATAAACAAAAGCATGTTACATAAATAAAAGATAATATTTACATTGACATTGAATATGATAAATTTGACTTATTTTATCTACAAAGCATAATATTCAGTATGGTTGTAGAGTTAGAGCTTTACTATGCACGTACATGTATAAGTTATATGTTCTTTATTTACTATTCAAAAAAAAATAAAAAATAAAAAATTACTGAAGCTGAAACTCTATGGAACAGCATCGTTATTTTATATTTTGCCATGGATGCCATTTATTTAGTTATAGTAAACTGAAAATTTTTACATAATGGAAAAAACAAACACTTATCTAGAAGTTGCCTTTCTATCAAAATCATATTTTCAGTTTTAAGAACACTTCATCAAAGAAAAAAATGAAACGAGATAAATATTATTCCCTTTTATCTTGTTATAATTTTAAACATTATATGTAGTTAAAATTAAAGATAAAACAAGATCTCTACATCATCTGTCTGCAAAATTAGTTAATAGTTGTTTTTTTTTTTTTTTAAAGTTTTAGTAAACATAAAATGTTATCTAAAATTATGGCCGCAAGGGATGCATATATAATTAAAAGTTTAATCTTTCACATATATTCAACGGCAGAAACTAGCGTATGTTTGCTATATGCTTGGCTGCAGTATAATAAAACTTCAGATAAGAGAAAGTAAAGAAAATTATATTGACCGTGATTTTATAAGTATGAAATTTTCTTAGCCTGGTTAATATTTAATCTGACAATAAAATTCAGTGTCTGGCGATGGTGTTGATAATTTGAGAAGTAGAAAACTTTTCATTTTTTTCAGCAATATGATTAACCGATCTCAATAGTTAGAACTTTTCTAATTTCATGCTCAAATTACAATTAAGTTGGAAATTAATTACATTCATTTAATTAAATTGAATTGCATCTACCGTCCCATAATTCAGGATGAGTGTATTTTCGTTGAATTTATGATAATTAACTTTTTATCTCGTTTATTTTCCATTACTTTTTTTTATTGAAATTCTTGATGATGATAAGACGATAATATCGTTTAATTAAACATTCAGAAACATGTTAATTTTTTTTTCTGTTTTTTTTTTTCTATTTCTTGTTATAAATAACTGTCGCGCGGATATAAGAAATTTTAGAAAGTAAAATCATATAATATTATAGGTGCTTGAATAATGCCCACTAAAAATTATTTTTGTTCATATAATTTCAAAAGATATTTGCTTTATATCGTTCGATTTTATGGTTCGTGTCGAAACCTTACCATCAAACATTTATATATTTACTTAACCATTTCAATGTCACTCTATTCTGTTGACGTAATATTGCAAAAAAAAAAATAATAAAATAAATAAAAAATAAAAATGTGGATAGAATTATATCTATATATAATTCAATTTTGTGTCGAATACCTACATTTCGCACCGCTGCCACCACATGAGCTGAGAAGCGGCACTGATTTTCTATTTACTCAGCAAAATTCATATGTATTTTTCTTCTTCTTTTTTTTTTTTTTTCATCTTTTTGCCAATAAATGATTTATCGCTCAAAGTTCCATTATTAGTATTCTATGATATATGGTTTTATAAAAGTGGTAGGTAAGCGTTTAATTTATTGCTTTAAAAGTTTTTGCTATTTATTACTCGAAAAAACTTTTTTTTTTTTATATATAAAACTTAACTTTATACATTTTTCATTATCTTCTATTTGTAATACGTAGGTATTTAATAAATTAAATAAAATGAAATTTAAAAAAATCTCCGAAATTCGGGAAACAACATCAACGCTAAAACTAATTCATAATTTCTATAATATCATATTATTTGTATAAAGTTATCTATTTTAACATTTAATTAAAAATTTAATAAAATCCTAAATAATGAACACAATATTTTTCGGTTACCAAAAATTTATTATTCAACTGGAAATATGAGAATGAAAATGATTTTCGTAAAAATTGAATTTGAAAACAAAAAGTTACAAAAATAAACATTTTCCCGTTAAATTGTTCGTTTTTGGTTAATCGTTATTTAACATAATGTAAATATTTGATGTTAGTGGTTTTTGATGGATCCGCTCGTTGTGAGACTTTCAATGCAAATTTATAATTTCAAAGTCAAATATTAGATTGAAATAACTATGAAATATTTATATTAATGAAATTCTATTTATGAGCATCAAATATTGAAGCAAACGAAATTGACTTTAGACAACGAGAAAAAAAGGATTGATTTCAATTTTTTTTTTTATTTTAACGAATAATCGATAGCAAACATTAGGTATATGTGGATGATGATAAAGTGGGTGTTAAAGGCTATAAAATATTATAGGCCAATACAGCATATATATTCTTATCATACTTCAAACATATTGTGATTGTTGTTGGTAACTTGTTACAAAAAAAATAAAAAATAAAAATAAAAAAAAATTTATGCTAGTCAATATTTGTTTTTCCTGCATTTAATACTTTGCTGATTTCACATCTGTTAAAATCTATATTTATCTTAAAAAGTTAAATTTTCTAAATACTTGTTTGTTAAATAAAAAAAAAAAAACTTTTCTAAATTAATAACTTTCTACCATTGTTTTTACTCGCTATTCTGTATATAAATTTAAAACAATAAATCTTCTTAACTTTCTTCTAATATTCTATAATTTACACAGAAATTAAATTGAATTAAAACATCAAAACCTAATTTTATATCATTATTATTAATTACATTAGTGGGTAGATAACTAGATAATATTTAATATGTACAATGTCTAAATTATCACAATTTCCAAACACAATATAAAATAATATATAATAACTTTAATAATTATATACATTATTTAAATATTTACAAAATATATAATTAAAATATAAATTTTTAATACGTACATTTTGGCCTAATTTTCTGTTTGACACAATGTTACCTGAACGATGACGGTAAAACTTTGTGACATACAATTTAATATTACGATTGAACACCAACCGCACAACAATCAATATTAATTAATGAATATAACATTATCTTGTTTGTTAATTTATTTATTTTCTTTGTTTTTTTTTTGTATTTATTTATTTTTTATGTATATATATTTCTTTTTTTTTTTCAAATTAAAATCACTTTTCCGACAGTTGAAAAGAAATTTTGGTGTACTTATATTTATTATTGAGTTTATGATAAAGCTTTTTTATCAGTGCTTTACACATAATTACATTTTTTTTTCTTCTATATTTTCGCTAAACAAATAACAATTTGGTGCGCCTAAGTTGAATAGAGAAAAAATATGGAAAATGATGATGTATGAGTTAATTATAAGTTCAGTAGTTACTAACGACTCTATCATTTAAAAAAAAAAATACGAAGCAGAATACGATTCGACCAATAATTGGTAACTTATTACAAATAAATAAAAAAAAA
This sequence comes from Catotricha subobsoleta, assembly GCA_011634745.2. NCBI lineage: Eukaryota > Metazoa > Arthropoda > Insecta > Diptera > Cecidomyiidae > Catotricha > Catotricha subobsoleta. The sequence continues at coordinate 6,684 of JAABKK020016561.1, forward strand.
AATAACGAGTAAAGAAGAATAAAATTAGAACTTATTTTAACAATTGATACTTTCTTTTCAACTTATTGGCACAAATTAGTATTGATATAAATTTTTTTTTATTCACTTCAGTGATTATTCTGCATACAGAATTGATATTATGAAATATATGAATTTAACTTTAAAAAAATATAGAATGATTTTCTTGAAGAGAAAATATATTTCTATAGAAATTTGCAACAAGTAGTTCTGTATCAATGAACGAAAAAAAACAGAAGTTTTATAAAAATACAGATAGTTGCCTTGTCTGTCTTCTTTTTTTTAAAAATACTATTCAGTTAGTATGTTGTATGTGCTTTTCAAGTACTTTAAGTTTTCCACTTGATAATACAACTACTTTTATAATAAACTGTACCGGAGAGCCCACTATTATAACTTGAACGTTCGAATTTCCACAGGCGACTAATATTGCGCGCGCAAAGCACTCGTATTTATAGGTGATGAGAAACTTTTGTGCGATATATTGTAAGGGTGGAGGTAAATAAGTTTTTGGTCCAGATGAAATTGGAGAAGACACAGTTTTAAATGGTTCGATGTTGTTCGGTTATGAAGAGATATTTTATTGTGCTCAATATTATTTTGTGTGCCTTCAAAAACATGGAGAATATTTCTTGATATCATTCCGAAAATAGAATTGAGGTGCATCAATTTCATTTTATTTTATTTCATTTTTTTTTTACTATAATATCTGTTATAAATTTTTATACTCATATATATTGTTCTTAAATAACTACTTTTTATGAGCACTTATTATTTATATTGCAGCAATCAATAAATATATTTATTTTAAATAAAGATTTTTCTTTCAAATCCCAAATGCAAAGCTTTTGTTTTCATGTTTGTGATTTTTCATGGTTATTCTGTTTTATTTCTGTATTTTAAAATAATTGACTATTATTATTTTTAGCCTGAATGGTTTTTTTTTATTTAAATTAGATACTTATTTATAAAAAAAATAATAATAATGTTTTATATAAAAATAAATGCACAATTTACATAAGCAAATATAATATAATATTGAAGTATGTCAATAAAATAGATTCAAAGAAAATAAAATATGGAAAATATTTTATTTGTAAAACATGAAATATATCCACAAAAATAAAGTGAATACTTTGAATTCAAGTTATGATTTGAGTATTTATATTTTATTGTATTATCACAGTTTATGGTTTGTATAATGTACATGTACAGTACAATGCATACGTAGCGTAGCATTATTCGTATGTACATCAAACGATTTAAAAGCTAGAGATGGGCTGATAATAATAAATAAAAAAAAAAAAATATTATATAAATAAATATTACTAACTCCATATTAGGGCGGTTCACAAAAAAAAAAATCTTTGAAATTATATTTACTCATTTTAAAGATCGACGCTAAATTTATGTGTGTTTATATAATATATATTAAAATTTAGAAATATTTTGAGTATTGGTTTTGCAAATTTTTAATTTTATCTTATTTTTTTAACCATTTATTTTTGACCACTTGGATTTTTCTCAGGATTTAATGGTTGGATATTGGTTATCTGTATATACTAAAAGACGGGGAATTTCGTTTTCATGAAAATATACATGTTTTGGTTTTGAACTTTTTCGTTTTTGACTCTAATTATGTGGTGGAAGGTCAAGAATTTTTTGTTTGTTTTTTGTGTTCAATCCGAGTTTTCTCATGATTCACTGAATGGATCGAAACCAAACCATATTTTACCCAGAAAAAGTTTCTGAATCTATTGGTATGTTAATCTTAATATTCGACCACAAAATCCTAAGAAAAAATGGAATAAAAAAAAAATGGAGCAAACATTAAGTAAAAAACAAATCCATTGACAGCTTGTTTGAAATGTATTTGAAAAGTTAACTGAATTTTGAATATTTCACGATGAATTTTTAATACATGAGAATTTGATCCAAAAAAAGATCACCAAAGGACTTAAATATTTTAAATTTATTTCAAATATTTCGACATCATTTTGATGTCATTTTTACAGCCTGTTAGATTAATTGAGAAGGCTGTCTCATCTCTGTCATCGATTTGCATACAGCACGAATTTTCTCGCGGTTTATTAGTTGAATTCGAATTATATTTTGGCTAAAGCTTGTCCTGCCTTGGCTGCAGCACTGCACATGATGAAGATGTACATTATTTAACAAATATTAAAATCACATCAATAAATAAAATATTTCGTCATTTAATACAAAACAATTAAAATTCTAATAAAATTGATAAGCACACATCACATATTTTAATTTGATTTATCGCTATGTCGAAATACTTGAAATAAATTTAAAATATTTAAGACCTTTGGAGATCTTTAATCTTTTTTTTTTGGATCAAATTCTACATAAATTGAAAACTCAAAATCTTGAAAATAGCCTAGGTATTCAAAGTGAGCAATCATTTAAGGTCTCCTACGTGTCTTCAAGATATTGCGTCTGAAATGTGAATATTCAGGAGATTATCTCAGCAATATATTTGAGAAGTCTTGAAGATTATTTACTAAAATATCGAAATGACATTGATGTGTTCAAGACATGGTAAAGATATTGTTAAGATATCAATGTCTCTAATGTATTAATTTATTTCGAAAAATAGGAAGTATTTTTTTTAATTTTTTGGTTTTTTTTTTCAAACAGAACCTTTTTATATTTATTAGGAACAAAAAAAAATTTGAACACATTTTTTCATATCAGCATTTTTTTTTTATGTTCTTCATTATTTATACTTTTGCGGTCACAATAGAATCTTCTATATGAAGTACTTACTTATACAAATATTGTGTTTTTATTTTATTTTATTTTTTTATTACAAAATGATACACAGACGTATGTGAAATGAATAATTGTAAGATTTTTCATTTTTTACTTCTAATAATTTTAAATGTCTAATAACAATATTGATAAGATGTTATACAACTTTGCATAGCAGAGATGTTGTCACAACTTGTCTCCTAAATATTTCTATAGGACATTCAGACAGAGATTTTGTCACAAGTTGTCTCCTGAATATTTCTTTAGGACATTCATATTAGGTGATTTTTATATAATGTTGTAAGATGTCACTGAAATATTTCACTAAGACATTCGATTATGATATTTTTTAACAATATTCTAGAGATGTTGTTACAACATTACTGAGGAACATATATTTTTCAAACCTACTGAGATATCTGTAAGATATCTTCAAGATATAGTGCGGCTAATTTTGATGTCTTTCAATGTCTTGAAACATTGTGAAGACTTTGTTTGCTTGCTGGGGTTGCATTTCGCGAAGAAATAAACTTTCAATAAGATTATTGAATTTGTACGAGAGCCGTAAAGCAGTTGAAGTTTGTAAAATATGATATCATAACTATCTAAAAAAGAATCTACGAAATTCTACGTCATTTTAAATATTATTATTTTTTTTCGAAAAAGTGATAAAAAAAAGATATTTTTTAGAAAATTTCATAAGAGAGGAGACCTGTCTTTTCCCATAAGAAAAAAATATTCACGAATCATAAGTTTTTAGACGCTTTATACGCGCTTCAACATCTTAAATTCTTGAAGAAAATACAAAAATAAATAAATAAAAAAAAAAAAAAAAAATAGAAACCACAAAAATAGTTTTAGTTTTCAAGTTTTACAACATTCAACTGCTTTGCTGGTCGGTTAAAACTTATCCAAATTCAATAATATTTTGGCAAGTTTTTTTCTTCGTGAAATGAAATACTTTGAGTACACATGGCTCTTAAAAATTCAAATGTCTGTTTTTTCTGATGACCTATAGTAATTATATTTTTCAAAATTCAGGGGCGGTAATACCACGCTCTCAACCTAAAATCTCGCATTTTTGCTATCAAAATTTATTTCTTTTGTTACTTGACCACATAGAAAAGTACTCATTCATTTTATTAGACTCTCGATTAAATTTAATCGTGCTTTGATAAAACCTAGAACAACTAAAATGATATTTAAAAAATTATAAATTAATGGGTTAAACTCAGTTCGAAACAGACATCATGATATCAATAAGAATGGTTAAGCGGTTCTATTATTAATATTTCAAACATTGTTTTTGTTGTGAACCACCCTAATAATACTTGATTTCGATATAATATACCAAGTACATTATTACCTATACTATTTCTGTCGTGAACGATCTCAAAGATCTAAAAAATATATATTTTTTTTTTTATTATAAATTTTCTTGTTAAATAAAATTGAAAAGGTTTGAAATAAAATGATGAAATAGAAACAGAAATGAAAATGAATGAATAAATTCAGCTATTGAAGTTCTGTTTTCATTTTGAACTTTGGAAACAATACTTGAATGTGTATAATATTCAATTCTAATTTAACTCTCTATATTTAAGTTAACAATAGACATAGATATGTAATGTAACCTATAATAACATAATATGTATAAAGAAAAGGAGGCAAAACACAGAAAGAAGATTTGGATTATTTGGAATGTACCAGCATATACTATTTTGTATTATACTCAGATATATAAACGGTTTAAAAGATTTACATCGAATCGTTTTTATTTTAACCGATAGTTTCTTTAGAAGCCAAGTGATAAAAAATTACTTTGGATATAATAAGTACCGGTAGAAAAAATTAATAGAAAAAGATATAATAAGAAATGCCCTGAGTACCTCAGAAAGATAATAAAATCTTTTTCGTATTTCGCTTAGGGATTCTATCTAAAAGCATATTACATTTAAAGATAAATTCATTGAATTCATGATTTTCATCATGATGTTAGACATAAAATTATTTGGCGTACATATTTTCATTTATTTTTCAATAGCATTTAACAGAAAAAAAAAATACTTAACATGTTTTGTAAAAAGCCCTATATAAGATTTTAAATCAATATAGATGCTCGCAGCATATCCCCATGGCATATAATACAAATAGTCACTGTGGCAATACCACACTTAAATACATTTATACCAACATTAAATTTCTTATGACGAAAACAATCTTTTTTAAGCATATCATTACTTATGTTATAATATTCAAAATGTTGAACAATTTTAAAGAGGTAAAATTCAATTATACATTGGGCTTTTTTATAACAATTTAAATAAGTAAACAGTGCTTGCTTAATTTAATAGTATATAATTATAAATTTACATTGAATTACGTAATTAAGTCTTTACATTTAGTAAATTATTTATTGAATATTGATTTAGCTTTGTGTTTGTGTTATAAAGCTTGGTTCAACAAAATATTTAAAATATTAGGTACAATCAATTGTAACTCTGCTAATTACGCAACATTTCGATTAATACGAATCGGTAAGAAAATTAAGTACAAACCGGTTCGTTCATTAAATCCAATAAACCGAAATTTTAATGATTAATAGTAAATTTGTATGAAAATCATGTTGTTTAATGACCAAATTACTTAAAGAATATATAGATTGAATCATATAAATTTTAATGACCAGATTTATTTAATATTGAATTTAAATTTACCAAATTTAAACACACTTTATTGAATATCTTATATGCAATTCAATAATTGAGGATCCAATTAATTCAGAAAAAATACGATATTATTACATATTTAGCGCTTTGAAATATTATATTTCAGAATAATAGATAAAAGAAAAATACGTCAAATCGATCAATAAGAGTGATTTGATCAAGATATAATACGAACTAATATAAAAAAGGTGTCTTTTTATTTCCAATGATAAAGACAAAAACAAAATCTTTCCAAATGGTTAAGTTTGATTGAACGAATGATTATTTCATATATTCTGGCCCTAGACATTTTTTTTCTTTTACTTTTATTTAGTTTAACTAGAATATGTTGTCAACCAGATAATATCTCATACATTTCAAGGTTTTAGCTATGTAAGGGCTAATAGCTATGTAATAGTTGTTCTGTCCCTGTAATTGCGTATTCCAATCATTTTTTTTCCTTTTTTTTGCTGAACATATAATATTACATTGAAGAATTCTTCTTTTCTTTTCTTTTTTTTGTTGATTATTGTGGCAAGGCGATTTACATACTTGTTGTAATCAAATAGAATAAATATAATTGAAATGTGTCTTATATTGAACTAAATGGCACTCAGACAGGTATCCTAGCAGCTAGCAAAAATTTAAAAGATTAAAAATATAACAAGATGATTAAATATTACAAATAAATGATGTTTTGATTCTTGTGAAAATAACGTAAATTTAAAAAAAAAATAATTGAAATACCTAATTAAAAATAATGTTCATAAAAATTTGAAGCGCGCGATAGTCACTAATTATTTATCAATTATCGTTCATCTAATCTAATTATATAATTGAGTAAATTTAATTAAGCATATAAAACACATCCAATTTTACATATTGAAACAACATTATTCGTTTAATTAAACCTTAACACATCTTTATTGTACTTAATATGAAAATATTAAATATTAATATTTGGTATTAAGTACAATATATATAGAATTATAATATAATATAAAATTACTTATTTATATATAAATAAGTAATAAAATAATTACTAACTTTTAAAGGCAACTTTTTGCATGACACAATCATCGATTTTTGTTTCTTATAAAATATAAAACATATTATTAGGCATCTACACTCAGCTAAAGAAAGAATGAAAAAAAAGTAAAAAAAGAAAACACAGTCCCTGAACAAAATTATATAGAAAATTCATTTCATTCAAATATACAACATTTCATGTACAGAGGGATAGATACTTACGTAAATGTGAACAAAATGTGAACAAACACAGAAAAATGAAACTTTCTGTATTATATGTGAACATTTTTGATATAGATGTAGGTGTAAGCTCTATAGATATTTTTTTTTTAAATATATAAATGTGTGTGTGTATTTATATACCTAATAATCTATGCTTGTATCATATATAAATTATACATATATAAATATATATATATAAATATATATATATTATATATATATAAAGCACTGAAACGAAGAATGAGGTTTGTGTAGCTTTGGTAAGCTTAAACTTTATATTTTCTATCAAACCATATTATTTAGGTCGAATCCTGCAGGTGGTTGATGTTCTCTCTGTAATATTGTATAATGTATATAAAGTACAATTGTACAATGTACATGTAAAGCCTTGTGTATTTCTCTTCAACTTTATTTCTATATAAAATGTTACATACATTTTTGTTGAATATGTATGTAGAAAAATAACAAACAAATAAATATGTATATGAAAAATAAATAAATAGCATGAGCCTCCTTGTTGTACAAACTCACTCTTAAAAATACATTTAAAATATACAAAATGAACTTGTAATGTTTTACCGAATAGAAAAGGGTACCTTCCATCGGTACATTTACATCTATTTGGTTTTCAGTTGTCTCGCGATAGAAAATTTATATAGAATTAGAATGTTTCTCGTTACTTTCGTATGTATTTATGTATATAATAACCTCTATAATATGTTGTATGTAGCCTGTAGAATATTTTGTATTTGGGAAAAATATCAATGTATGCATTATGTATATTGTATATTTTATATTGTATATTCGAATCAAAGGGATGGATGATGGAAAAATGTATATAAAATAATATATCTATTCGGTACGTACAGTACCCAAGTACCTACATATTTATAGAAGACATACAAAATAGAAAATATAGACAGCAAGCAACAGTTTTTGAAGGGGAAACATTTTATATATACATAACTGTTTCGGTTATAGTTAATATTATATATTGTATAGACTTTCTCTTTTCATAATATACTGAATTTTGAATACGTTTTAAGTATGTATTATAATTATAATGATAAAAATAGATGTAAAATAGATAGATGGATAGATAATATTGTATGAAAACTAAGCACTGAACTGCGATATTCAATGGCAGGTATATGAATTTTATTTAATATTATGCAAAAAGGAAATTGGATGAAATATATACATTCTTCGCAAAAATTCAAAATTGATAGAAATGAAATTTGAAACGAGAATCAATCAATTTAATGTTGTGGCTGAAAAGTCTATGTTTCGGTTTTGAATCATTAATTATATGCGAACATTTATATTATACATCTTATGTTTTCAATGGATATTACACGAAAACTTAATGTACTTATACAATATAAACACTGTACCGGCGCACACCTTAGCATTATAAGATCTACTGTTATAGCTGTTGAATTAGTATTTTCCGATGAATTCTAGATTAAATAGGGATAAAATATATAAATAACAAAGGGAATACTAATTGATGTGGTTTTATTCAATATGTATGTTTCTTATGTGGTATTTATCTTTTTTTGCTTCTTTTTTTTTTCATTATCGTCGTTGCTCACGTCATGTGATAAGAGTACTTAAAATTAAAGTAGATTAGGTTTATTAGAAAGTGAGATGTATTTTGTCTTAAGTAATAATGAGATTTTTTGTTTTTTTTTGTTAATAAATATTAAATGGCCATTAATAATGAGCGATATCTAAAGCATTGATTGTAGGGTAGGGTGGTGACATCGACTTTTTTTCATGCCTCCTACCATTTTTTTCTGAGTTGCATTTTGTCTTCTGATTAACGTGCTATAAGAATTACATGAAAAAAACCATGAATTCTTACCTTGCAAATAAAAGATCGCATTTATTTTCAAAATTCTTTTAGCACGTTAATCAGAAGACAAAATAAAATGCAACTCAGAAAACAATGGTAGAAAAAGTCAATCTGTATTGAACGCACACAACATACAATTCATATGTGTGACGTCACTACAGCAAAATATTAAATTAGATTACATTTGTTAAATCAAATGAGTCAACAATAGAACGATTACTTGACAGCAGCTATTTAGAAGTTGAGATGTTTTTTTACATATAATTTTGTGGCGGCGCCACTCCTGCTTTTTGGAAAACAAAACATGCAGCGCCTCCAAAAATATATGATTTTCCATAAATTGCTCAACAGAGAACTAACTGTATTAACACGTGTATTATGTGAATTGACACATTTGTAACTTTTAGCTAAAATAAATAAATAATTTTTTATGTTCAATTCGTTCACAAATAGTCGAGATATGATTTTGCAAATTTGAAATACGAAACTTAAAAAAAAATACCTTGGAACTATTCAAATTCAAAGTAAACAAATTTTGTGTGTAAAATAACTCTTTCTAGTTGCCTATTTTGCGCATTTAATTTATCAAATGATATAAAGTTTTCCAATTTTTTTTAACCTATTTTATATGGTAAAAAAAATCAAAACGAAGGAAAATAAATGGTTGTCCCTGATTTGTTTTTTTCCGTCATTCGCGATATCATAATATAATATAATTTTATATGAATTTTACATAAATGAAGCGTTGAAAAGGGGTAGAAAATTTAATCTTTTTCTGAGAAGTTATATAAACGATTTTCCTGAATCAATTTCAAGTTGACTGTAGGTATTTGAAATGCCATACCACGTGCACAGGCTATTCTAAATATTAAAAGATACTTTATTAATAAAAGCACCAATCTTATATATATATATTTACCTAGATTTTCAGTATTTTGATAATTGATTATATTAAATTTAATGAAGGGTTTTTGTATAAGACGGATTAATCAATCATTGTAAATATTTCATAATTAATAAAATAATACATTTAAAAACATACAAAAAAATTTCTTTTCCTGTTCGCTATTCAAAAATGTATTAAAGAATTTGTATTAAAAAAATTGCAACTGAATTGAATATGCTTTCAATTTAATTTTTCATTGATATGATAAAAAAAAAAAAAAACACATACTAAGTTCTAAGTTGATTTGAAATTGCAAATAACGTAAAGTTAATATTTTTGAAAATTAATTAAAAATTTATAATGAAAATTAAAATATGAATATTGTATATGTCGATAAAATTTATCAAAATATGTGCTTAAAACGAAATCACATTTATACTACTATTTGGTTATAACTGCTAATGAACGACAAGGCATAAGTGTGCTAATATCTTGAAATTTATTTCAATATCGAATTATTTGTACATGTAGTAAGTACATGAAAAACATTTTTTTGCTTATTTTCTATTTTGCTTTATGAGTCATCTATATTTAATTCGTACGTCATACTTCAGCTGACAATATCTATTTATCAAAATACAAATTTTCAAATAATCGTAAAAAGGTCGATAGCAATCATTCATCCATATCTTTGGACGCTTTAAATATGCTCATGTCCGTAATAGTATACATATAATGAAAAGTCATGGATTGTACTTCAATCGCTTTATTATTATATGTTCATGTTAATCGATACATTCATACGATGGTCGCGTGAAAGGAATCTAGGTTAATTGGCCGAGTTAAGTTTGCCGATGACAAATTGGCCCATTTGCGAAATTGTCATCGGCCAACTTAACTCGGCCAATTAATCTGTCATCCGTGAAAGTAAACGTTCAAATTAGGTTTCTTTTTTGTAAATTAATTTTGCTTTCCTAAAAAATACTTATACAATTTGAAATCTTATATTGAAACATTAACCAAAAAAATTTGTTTTCTACTAAATATAAATTTAGCTATATTTTAGAAATGATTTTCTAATTAGATAATAATTTTCATTAAATAAATGAGTTCAGAATAGCTATTATAATATGCCATATATATTTATCCAAATAAATTAAAATTAGATAAATGATGTGCTAACCCTTTCTAAAAAAAAATATCCGACAAATACATGTAATAAGTACAAATATCTTACTTACGCGAATATGAAAGACATATATTGTTGCGGTAAAAAATATAATCAAGAAAATTCGATTAATATTTCCAGTTAATAAGCTCAGTAAATTTTTTTTTTTATTTATTTATATTTTGTACATATTGCCTTAAATCACTCACGTTTTTTTTTCTTCGCTAAATATATAAACACAACACGAATAATTGTATGACAATCGAGCTCGAGTTTTCTGTGTGCAAAAAAACGCAATAAAAATATATCATTTTTACCCTGTTGGAAAACAAAACATTGTGTTAAGCAAGAATTTATATGAAACGAATGCTGTGCATCTGGGATTTTTTTTATTAGGTCATCAATGTAAAACAGGTTAGTCAAATCTATCAATTTGTAGAGCATTCTCATATGTGTTTTTATTTTGCTGATATGTAAAAGTAGAATCATGTTAATCCTTTTTTATTTTTTCAGCATTACTACGTTAATAATAATTAGTAATTAATTGAATATTTTTTTATTTATTTATTCGACTAATGGGCATAGCATGTAATGTATCAAAGTTCATGTATTCAACATTTTATTTTAATATCATCCGTGTTGCAATAATAATTCAATTACGTATCGTTTTAATCCGTGTTGCGATAATAATTCAATTTCGTATGGTTTTACTGTCACTATAGTAAGTGAAAACCAATAAAACTGTATACGATTCTTTTAAGTGTATGATTAATAGAAAATTGTTGAAAGTAGTTCAATATTGAGGCAATATATTAAAGACGTTTCCGAAACGTCCGCCTCATTCTTCCTTCATCGTTTAAAATTAGGTTTTTTTTCTATCTTTCTTGATTATCTCGAAAACGCGTCCCACGATTTTCACTAAACTTTTACATTGTATATAGGAGTTTTTTTTTGCCATCAAAGATTTTGTGATTATATAGTAACAAAGAATCAATAGTTAAATAATATCAAATTCTCTGGTTACTGATGTCTAAGAATTTTAAAATAAATAGTAAAAATTTGTGGTTGTTATGATTTTGGCACGTGATTTTTTAATGTAGAGGTTATAAAAGATTTTCACCTTAAGATAAGTATGCAGATCACTTGCGAAATGGTTGCGAAATCCATAGAAAAGGAATGAAACTAAATTTAATAGGAGAGAAGTACATACAAAATTTATTTCGCATGTCATTCCGTTAGCATTTCGCTAAGAAAAGTAATCTTTTCATTCCCAGCGAAATACATTTTGTATGGACCTCTCTCCTGTTAAATTTCGTTTCGTTTCTTTTTCTATGGATTTCGCAACATTTCGTAAGTGATATGTATACTTACCTTTAAATTAAAATGAAATGAAGCTTGTGCGAACCGTAATTAAGATTTGCAATAACGTAAAATTTAAACTTAAATTTGGAAGAAAAAGTGTTGCCGCAATAAAATTATGCAATAAAACTAAGATGTTTAATAAAAGTATTTTAGTATTAGCTACAGCAGGTAAAGGGGTTTGTATTTAATTTTTCCTTGACATTGCAATATGCTCATAAAAAAAAATAAAAATATAAAATAAAATAAAACCAAACCAAACCAAACCAAACCAAACCAAACCAAACCAAACAACTATTATTGAACGTAAAGTATGTAATATGTGTTGTCTTATGTTGTTTACCTATGCCAATGAAAATACCTCATGTATTTAATTAAAAGTTTGGACGAACCAAATTACAGATATATAAGAATTCAGCAGGGGGTTTCAAATCTACAAACAATCTCTAATTAAATCGTAAATATTACGAAAACAAGGAATCTATTTAAAAAATTTAATTTAAAAAAGAAATACATATACGATCAAGAAAAACTAAGCAACCGCACAATTTCCCTTTTGTATTATTCTTGTTTTGGCTGCCATAATTTATATATTATATAGAGCATCAATATACTTAGTAAAGATTATGTTTATAAGTTTCATATCATCAAATTTATGATACACAATAAAATCTCCACTATAACGGAACTCTTTACTGCGGAAAGTTTTCTATACAGAAAAAAAAAACAGCTAAAAAGAAATATTTTCCGCTAAACAATAATTAATTAATTAATTAAAATGTTAAGAACTAAATATTTTTATTAGTAAATCACAGAAACAAAATGAATAAACAAATTTCCATGTATTTTTATCCTTTTTATCAATTTTTAATATGATTTCAATTTAACTGAATATTTCTATTTGGAGGAAAGATTTTCCACCCAAATTGTCCGCTATAGAGGAATATTACTGTATATGAAATTTCATGAAACTTTCAATATTATTTTATTTTCTTAGAAAATATATAAATTTCAGTTTTTGAGAAAACTCATACTGTGGATGGATAAAAATTGCATGAAGAAGAGGAGTCAAAAAAAAAATTATAAATCGATGAAATTGATCAAAAAATGTTATAATTTTAAAAATTCAAATGTTTTTCCCTATATAATATGTTAATGAAGAACTTTGTAAACATGTGAAAATTCTTATTATTTGTAAAAAAAAAAATCACAACCGAGATTTTGATTTGTAAATACAGAAATAGCTTTTGGAACCCGTTTAAAGTGGAATTATTTTATTAAAAAATGCAAACAAATTCGATCATAGAAGTTAAGTTGCAGAACAGCGTTTGAGTACTTGGATGGGTGACCGCATATAAAAAAAAATAATTTTTTTTTCGTCAAAAATTTTCAACTTCTTTATATAAATTCGATATAGTATCGATGCTGAAGCTATTATGGACATATACACATTACACTCACAGCATCTTTACACTATAGATATAGTCAATAGATACGTGTAGATGTCTCCAGCCGACCAATTTGTGATTTTTTTAATTTTTAATTAATAAATAATTAGTAACCGATTTGTA
>JAABKK020016571.1:0-20277 GCA_011634745.2 Catotricha subobsoleta
CTGTTTGCCTATTGAAAATTCAACATGTTTAATTTTTAATTAAATCAAAATAGAAAAGGACCACGAAACTGAAACCATATTAACATTATATAATAATTAATAATAAACCTATATCAATAACCATACAATATTAAGTTTGTTAAATGAACCCTAATTGCGTTTCTTTTCGATCGTTGTCATTATAATTAATTGTTCATAAATATTAAACCAGTATTATTAATTACGATACCAGGTGATAAGAAATGTATATGTATAAACATAAATGGTAACAATGAACAATGTACAAGTAGATATTAGCAATTTACCTCCTTTAGCTTACCTTTACGCTCGTTCTATTTATTATATTTCTTTTTGATTTAATTTTGTGTGTTCTTTTTTTTTTATGCTTTGTCTTATTATTAATTTCAGGGCAATTTATTAGCAAGTAATATATCTATGTACAATGTACAATGTACAATGTACGGTGCGTAAATAGTATATGGTTTGCATTTAGATCTGAAATGATATAGAAATAAAATAATATAAAATCGACGGATATTGGGAAAACATTTCGTTAAATAATTTATGAAGCTAAATTTGGTATTCAGATTGAAGCAACTCTCCTCATTCCAAATAATATACAATTTTATTTTCAAAAAGAAAAACAAAAACAAAAACAAAAAGCAAAATGAAAATAAAACGAAAAAAACGACTAGCAGACAGACAAATAAAACTATCGAAACATATTTTCCAGCAAACGATGTTTTGAAAAATATACCAATATCAATAAATGTCTATAAGAATCGTTCAATATACATAATAATAAACCAGTTTCATGAAAAATAGAAAATGGTACAGAATTGAAAATAGTTTTTAAATTGGAAGCTTATAATAAAAGTTTTTTTATTCGTTTGTTTTTATGTTTATGTTTATGTTTTTTTCTCTTTTTTTTTTTTTTTTTTTATGTTTTGGGTTATTTGGCCGGGTTCACAATTTGACCACAACCGTATCAATAAAGAAAAAGTAAAACAGAAATGTGGGTGAGTAGGGTTTGGCGGTTGGATGCTGTGCCTCTAATTTTCTATACCTATACGTGTGTTTTATGGGAGCCTCACAGCAAAATATTTTGTTTGTTTGGATACATTATTTATTTTATTCTGCGAAGATGAAAAATTGTATTCTATATCTAACCGAAATATTATTTACATAATATTTTTTTTGTATATTATTTATAGAAAGAACCTAAATAATAATTCATCGAGAGGCGATTTAAAGTTCTTAATTCCGTATTATTTGTGTGCCTCTTTATAAGCTCATATTTTATGTACTTTCATTTTGTGACAGCCTTGCCACACAATAAAGCTTGGTCTCATTTTTTCACTGAGATTTTTTTTTGGCGTTTAGTTTATGATTGGTTTTAGAAGATAACTACGGTTAAAACTTTCTTAGTGAACTGGCAATGGTGAACTTTGGGGACTATTCGAAATGAATCTTTTCATACAGAATGTTCAGTTTTTTTGTGTCCAAAGTTGTCTATATATGAAAAGTTTTTCGATAAAATCTTTTATAATAACATCTTTCTTTAGACATATTATTATTATGTTTATATATACTAACTATGCGAAACTTTACAATTATATATTGAAATAAAATATATTTGAATACAACTTTGAAATAACTTTTGCCGAAATGATTTATGCTGTTAAAAATAATCAAAATAATAATATTGAATTTATATTAATTCAATCTTTGTTTGTTATATTTAGTAACATTTTCAAAATTCAGAAATATCGATTATAAAGAATTTGATATAAAAAGTATTTTCGAGCACTTTCATCAAGCTTTTTTTCTCAAGAATTTCAATTGGTTAAAATTGATTTACATCAAGTTTTTGTTGTTTAATTAAAATTTAATCGAAAGCATAAAACACTAAATAAATATATTAACACTCAAAATAATTCTAAATAGAAAATTAATAACTGCATAATAATGACAAACAGAATTAAGAAATATTTTCGAAAAATTGAAATTATAATAATAATAATTATTAATTCACATTTAACTATATATATTAAATATATTTAATTAATAATTTAATTTAATTTAAATTATTGCAAGTAGTTGCAATTGTCAAGGTGATAGTGTTTAAAATGTTTAAAAGTTAGTTTATTTTAATTAATAAAATTGGTCACTTTTTCTAGTATAAACTTTATCACTTTTTTTTAAAAATATATTTATTGGCTCTGCACTTTTTATTTTCCGAGGAAGTTTTTTGTACTCTGTTGGACATCCATGGGAATCTTTCGGTTTTGGTTTAATTAGTTCTGGATTTATTCTCCATGAATATGGAAAAATTCGATACTTAAACTCAAAGTTTGAAAATGCACAATTGCGCTGTAGACTATAACGCAAAGCTGTTGGATTTTAATATTATTCAAATCAAATGTTACGTTTATGCATCATGCAAGTTTGCGAAAACAATACTTGATTTTTTTTTTTTAAAAATGAAGTAAAAAAGAAAGAAAAAGCAAAAATTCATCATCATTATCATGGTCTAAAATCAGCAAAAACATATTATTGTGTTAATATAAATTTATTGCATATTTCCACATAAATGTAATTTACTGTGGTGTTCTCACAATTATAATTTTCTTTTTTTCTCTCGCCCAAACAATTTTATATTGTGTCATGAATTGATCCAATTAAGTCAAATTTTATGGTGATACGACTTATTTAAATGTAAAAGCATATACTCATCAGCACCCATATCATCATAAACCCTGGCAATCATTTTTATTTGTTAATTATCACTATAAATGTATGCATGTAGAACAATGATCACATTTATCTTATGCAAATAAAACAAACAAACAAAAAGGCATCAAGGTGACAAATATACAGATATTTAACAGAACAAAACATTTTAATAGCACAGCACATGTAAAAATTTACTGAGTTAAGAGGTTAATTAATTTTTTTTTCTTTTTATTAAAATTTTTGTTCTATGTCAAAAAAAAAAAAATAATAATAATAAAATAAAATAAAAGTATAATAAAAACGTGTTTTTATTGTCAACAAAACCATAAACAAATTATTTTTCATATAGTAACTTCTGTTAACTATTAAAAGAACAAAAAAAAAAAAAATTGGCTAGTAAAATTCGTTTGACTACAAATAAATTTAATAATAGGTACATTCATTAAATATATCTCAGCAATAAGAACTTTTTTAGATAATCACGCACACTTATGCTTATATATTCATGCAGCTTATAAAATCTGAAAGATTTCTTTTTTTTTTAAACTATAAATTTCAAGGGGATTATCATGTTTATCATGATGTAATTGCCAATCGTATTTAAAAATACTGCGACGGTATTTTGATTAGATCTTAGTTTTTGAGTCATTCGAAAAATATTTGGCTATATTCCAAACAGGCTTGGGCAAGTAGGTATATACTTGTACTTCCTCGAAATGGTACTTCAGTACCATTTTCTGAGTATTTACTTCTACATGCAAATTTTACTTAAGTACCGTTTTACTGAGTACTTGTAAAATGTACTGAAGTACTGAAATTCAAGATACTTTCCTATTTTAAGTATATTTCTCGTCTTAAGTACCAATTATATTTTTAGTTTTAAAATTGGCAGAGACATAGCTACTAATATTTGTATTCTTACAAACGTAAACACAAGCAAAGTAAAAAAAAAGGAGCGATATCAATTTCGAAAAAACAATGTTGCATTATAAAAAATCAAATTCATTTTATTAGAACAAGTATGAGGAAGAACAGAGATAATACTTGTATTGAAAAATATGTACTGAAGTACGGTTTTATGAAATATTTAATACTTATACGGAAGTATCAAAAATTCAGATACTTGTCCATCCCTGATTTCAAATAGCTATACATTTAATTATATTGATTTTTTTTCGCCTCACCCATTTCAACACAATTTTTCTTTTTCTGCAATCTGCTTCATTTAGCTTAAATATATATAATATAATATCTGTTTTGAGTTTTGACAAAAACGCGTAAATTGTTTCTTTTGATGCTGTGATGTATTCATTAGTAAATCGTGTAATGTTATTTTAACAATGGGAAATTCTAAATATATCATCAAATACGAAATATTTTTCCAATATTTATTTTAAAAGGGCGTAACTAACAATAATTAACTGTCATTTAAGTATTGACAACCATTTAAAATGTTTAAGAAAGTTGGAATGTTTGCAAACAAATACCAGAAAGCATTTGTTTTTTTATTTGTTGGTTTTATTTTTATTGATATGAAAACAGAAAAATGCGCCATACAAAATTATAATGTCCGTCTTAGTATATTTAAAAGTTTGATTCATTTTGTTAATGCGAAAGCGTAGACCATTTAAAATGACAAAATATTTATTAGTTCTCATCCGGTTCTTAATAAATTATAATATTTTATACACATAAAAAAAACTTAATTTTTAAAACAGGAAAAAAAAAATTGCGGTAAATAAAATTTAGAGAAAGAAAATATGTATTATAGATTTTTTTTTTTTTGAATATAAATAACACTCATGTGCGTTAAAGCATTAAAGAATTTATGACCGCAAATGTATCACACATAAAACATTTCGCATAATTGTATTTGTTGGAAAAGCAAAACATATAACTATGAAACGACGTCATATCAAGAAATTCGTTCAGCAGGGTATTTTTGGTGTCACACTCATTATTAAAATAATACTGTTAAATTATTTTTATCTTATCTTTAATTTACTTATACTTCAACAAATAATATGGCGTCGGCGCCAATAAAATGTTGTCAAAATAAAAATTAAATTTTTTCAGTGGAATTTTTTCATACTTGTATGCTTTATTTCGTTAAGAAAAACTATAACTTCCTACTTTTGTTTATTTCATTTCGTTTTGTTATTATACAATCTGCACAAAATACATGTTCTTTTGGCTTTGCATTGTTTTTGTGTGTATAACAGTTATGTGAACTGTATATGTGAACCATTTATCATTTTTTCTTTTTATTAAGACAATGTAATGAATGAAGATGACGCCAGAATGATTCCTAATATACTTATTTATCGTATAATCCATTCTTGACGCTCTTTGACGTCATCAAACATACGCGAAAAGAAAATATTAAAAAATTGGAAATAAACATAAATTTATAATATTTATTCTGGAGCAAATGGTTTCCCCTCGAATTTTTATAAATTCAATTTTTCTCGTTTCATCTTAAAATTATCAAGTTTCTTCCGAAAAACAAAATAAAAGAATAGATTTTTTTTTTTTTTGTATTTTCCTAGTAAGGTAAATGTTTTATTAAATTTCTTTTTTATTTTCTGGCACTGGTGCGTGGTTGTTAATGCAATATGTTGAATTGTTGATGATGTCTTACGAACGAACAAATATATAAGTAGAAGGTAATATAATGCCTTTGGGTTTTTTATACTTACAAGAAAAATATAATTTTTAATTTTTTCCATTTACTTCACTTACGCGGCTGCTATAAAATGTTTATAAAAAGTTTACAAAATGAATAATACCGTAATTCTATATTTCTGTTTTCTTTAACTTTTGAATAGAAATAATTTAGTGTAAGTACTTAAATAAAAAAAAAAAAAAATTAAAATTAAAGTAAGTTTTCGATTAATTCAGTTTAATTACAAGTAATCCGATATACTTGTTTAATAGGCGACTATTTGTTTTGTTTTTATATTCTTATATATACGTTTTAATAATTGTAGGACGTAGGTTTTGATAAATCAAAATATTTTCGTACCAGCCGTTGTCTACGAAATATATAAAGTTTGTAAATAAGTAAATATTTAATATTTTTGAAGGTCAATATGTTTGTGGAAAATTGGAACAATAAAAAAAATCGTAAATAAACTAAGTTAATAATAATAAAAAAAAAAAATATTGTCAACAAAATGTTCTATTTTGGGTGACTAATAAGCTATATAAATATTATTGTATATTGCTGCATTGTGAACGTTGAACTGAAAATCAATGTAAATACAAAACAAATATAAATATATTTTCCATATGAAAAAAAGTAATAAGCTTCAGTTTTAAGAAACTCTCTTATATAGAAATTCACATTGCAATTATTGATTTACATACTACATTTATTATAAATATTATTCTATAAATAATTAATGACTATAATTAAAAAAAATATTTTGCAGAACCGAGAAAAGAGAAGACTGACGTTTCATGTGGAGGTGGCGGCGGTGCATTGTCACCAAGTACTGAACACTCATGCCAGGGTTCATTATTACCACCGCCTGGAGGAGGAAGTAATCATCTATCAACACCTAAGCTAGAGCGGCCAAATTCACTTGGAGGAACAAATAAAATTTCCCGTAGAGTTATTTGCTATCATGGCGATCATTGTCAGTATATAAATATTAATATTTAAATTTTTTAAATTTTTTAATTATATCTATATTGTTTATGTATTTATTTCGCTCTATCTTTAACATAAATTTATAGTTGAAGGTAATGGTCAAAACCATGGTAGTACACCACCACCACACACAGATGGTCATCATCATCACCATCAACATCATCAAATACCAAGCCATATTTTATTATCGGAATTACCCGAACCACCGATTCCTGTATCCGAAATTGGACCAATTCCACCACCACCAATGTTCTCAACGCCTAGTCCAACAATGGTTGCTGGTCGTCAGCATATGCAGGCCATTAAATCAAATGGAGGTAGTGGTATGATTATGAACTCAATTCATCAACAGCAATTAGATTACAATGATTACGATTATGATGATCAAGAGGATGCCGATCAAGATGAATTAGACTCTGAAGAAGAATATATGTTTCAAATGCAACAGTCAAATGTAAATATTGATACAATGCGAGTTGAAGAGATTCCAGTCAATGAACCACTTATGAATGCCGTACCAACAAAATCGGCATTGAAGAAGAAAGGTGGTGGATCTGGAACAAATCAAGATACAAATAATAGACCATTGGTTGTGCGACAAGACAATAATAGTTCACTCAAGTAAGTTTTCTTTTCGTTGTTATTCAGCATATACACAGTGTAAAATCTGCACTAATCAGTTTAATATACTATAACTATTTAAATATACTACTAAATTGAAAATTTATTATACGATATTTCCTCCATTTTTTTTTTTTTGCTTTTAAAAGGACACTCAATATGAACATGTCTGATGAGAATATTTTTATGTATTGTACATACAATCTACTTCTACATATATATTTAATATTTATATATAAATGTATATATAAATAAGACTTTAATATTAAATATAGCGGTTTTTTTTTCTAGATCTTTACAAATTAATGATATATAGAAATCATTTTTGTGGCTTGTCGTATGTCACAAAATACTTTATAAAGTTTTTCCCATAATAAAAACCTAATTTTATTTTTATTCGTACAAATTTTAGGCCCATTCTTCGACCCCGGATTAGGATATGGTAAATCATTTATTAATTTGTTTTTTGTTTTTTTTGTTTTTTTTGTTTTTTACTATTGTACACACAATTTATACACGAATAGCATGAATACTTGTTGCATGGTTGATTTATTCTCTTAATGTAATTTAATATTTAGTTCAAGCAACTTTAATAGTAGACAAAACTATATGACTCCTTAATTGTTGTGTATTCTATAATAAGTTATTCAATAAATTTTTGTTTAACTTTAGAAAAATTCAATGTAAACATGTAAATAATTTTTTTCAAAAAGTAGTATTTTTCAGAAATTTATTCCGTATTGACTTCAAAGTTTATCCTTAGGCACAACTTTAAAATGTCTTATCAATCCAAAACTAATAATAGTTCATTTAACGTAAAATTGTTCTTAAAAAGATAAGAAGAAGAAACGATAAATTATAGAATTAATCCTCAACTTCAATGGAAATTATTAACATTTTATATATTTTACAAATGCGGTAGTTCGGCTTCTGCAAGGGCAGAATTTAATTTAATTTTTGTTAAAAAAAATTATTGAGACTCTTCAAAATCGAACAACAATCATTATATGTCTTATATCAACAGCCTGCATTTCAGTACAATAGCAGATACAAGGTTTTACTCTTTAGTTGTCAATATTTGTATTGCCAATATCGTTATGTGGATTTTCAAATACCAAATTCGGATTTTTAAAAAACTAGATGTGTCATATTTTTATTAGTTCAGTTCTGAAAAAAATTCAACGTAGAAACAAATATGTATAATGGCCGATTTATGTTTGTTAACATGTTCAACGAAATCATTGCGTTTGCGAAAATTTGACAGATTCTTCATACAAAATATAACAAATTTTTGATAACGCAATGATTTCGTTGAACATGTTAACAAACATAAATCGACCTTAAGTACTTTTGAAAGACAATTCAGTTTATTTCGTTTTGTTACAGAAACACTACTATTAAAGATACAAAAAATATAGATAAGTCTCACTTTTAATAAATTTATATGTTTCATTGTTATTAATAAAATTTATAAATTTATAACTGGAATTAATAACGTTGTTTCTTATATTCTTTCCTCCCACAATTTTATTGTTGTTCAGTACAATTTTTTTTTTTTTTTTAGAAAATGTAAACATTTGTTTTTCTGCACCATAAAGCATTAATTGCAAAATCATTGAACATTTAAATGTTATTAATGATTTTGATGTTATGTTTCACATAAGATGTTTGTAAATATTAACTAATAGTGCAATTTATAATTTGATGTAGTTTTACTTACACTATTCTTTTCGTTCAATGTTGTAACGCATCACAAAAAAAAAAAAAATGGAAAATAAAAAAAAAAGATTTGTTTTTGTAATATTTTTTAGTTATTAATATTTATTTTGAATTAAATTATATTTTATTTGTTACGATTTTATTTTATTTTGAGTTTGCTTTGAATAGTCCCTATTTTTTTCTTTAAATTAAATTATAGCAATCGTCCGATACGTTTTGGCATTGGATTGCCGTCAACATTAGAAAATAAAGAAAATGCTCGTCCTTACGTAATACGTGAAGATAACAACGATAGTGATCAAAGTGATGGTCCAATATTGTATCGTGATGATGATCAATCAGGCGATCGACAACAACAATCAACCACGAAAATTGCGCGCAAAGAAAGTTTATCGTTGAAATTGGCATTACGACCAAATATGGAAGAATTAATAAATCGAAATATTCTTCATATGCAATCGGAAAACGAGCGACAAGAATCTAAAGAGGCTATCGGTGCCAAATTAATACGACGATTATCAATGCGGCCAACACCAGAGGAATTAATAGAAAGAAACATATTGAAAAGTAGTAAAATAAATTGAACTTTATGAAATACATGCTACTAATTCTGGTTTTTTTTTCTTTTCTTTTCTTCCTGCGACTTTTTTTTTTATATAGCTCAATCACCAGCTGAAGAGAAAAAACAAAAAGAAGAGAAGAAACGGTATTTACTGAGGAAATTGAGTTTTCGTCCCACCGTCGACGAACTTAAAGAAAAGAAAATTATACGTTTTAATGATTACATTGAAGTTACACAAGCTCATGATTATGATCGACGGGCTGACAAGCCATGGACGAGACTAACACCCAAAGATAAGGCAGCTATTCGAAAAGAATTGAACGAATTTAAAAGTTCAGAAATGGCTGTGCACGAGGGTAGTCGACATCTTACAAGGTAAATAGTAGTCTCTTATTATTTTTACGCCTGCAAAACATTATTTTAATTAATTTTCTGATTTCTTTTTTTGCACAATAACCGGTTTTTAGGTTCCATAGGCCATGACAATTGCAATGGACAAAAAAGTATAATACCAACATTACTGTCGCAACAACAAACCAAACTTCCAAAATCATTAAAAATAATGATAATATTAGCGACGACAGTAAATTTGTATTCACGAAGCAGACTGCTGTGATAGACCTGTTGACGTTATTAGAAATGTTACCTAAAAAACATATTAATTAAAAATATATATATATAATTTTTTTTTATTTTTATTTTTTTGTATTTCATTTCAAAAAACCACAACCTCAACACACATTTCTATAATTAAATTTTGTTTATTAATCGTTATGAATTATGTTTTTAAATGAATTAACGAACTTTTATTAATTACAATACTTGAGAAATATAAATCATTATATGTTATGTCTTGGATGCCTCAGATTATTGCAACGCAAAACTATTTTTGATTATTAATATTATTTTCAATATTTTCTATTTTCTTAAATACATTTTTTTTTCTCATATCAAATGACTTTAAATTTCTGTCTATGTAAGTTTATTTGCGGTTCAGTTCATATATCATCAAGGCATTTAGTTTTTATGATGCTATGCTCAAAGCACAAATTCGATAAATCAGCAATTCTTTGGTATTGGCGTAAGAGTTCGTTATTTTATAGTTTTCAATCATTGAACGCATGGAATTCGGGTAAATTAATGGTTTTTACACATAAATCGGAAATCTAATTTGTTTTTTTTTGTTTTTTATTTGATTAACAGTTTCTTTTTGAAAATCGGTTTATGAGGCTAATATTGTAAATTAACGACAACAGATTACTTTTATTTTCATTAAATTATAGATTATAAATATATATAGTAATTCCATGGTTGAAATATATATATACATATTTTTTTTTTTAAATTTATTTCACTTAATTCTATATTACTATTATTATTATTAAACAATCAATTAAATATAGTAAAAATTTAAAAATTAGTTCCGCATAATTTACATTTAATTTTATGTAATTTAAATAAATAATATAATTTATTTTGTAAGTAAATAAAAATAAATTAATTAAATAAATAAAAAAAATTATTAATTAATTAACAATTACGAAAGAAATATATAAATACAACCACAACATTTACACACTTTTAACTTTCTATGATTACGATTAGAAATCATTAAAAAAAAAAAAATATAATCATAAAATAAATGAAAATACAATTTTTCATTGTACATATCGCGCTTAAACCGTTTTCTTTTATCCCATTCAAATTACATATTATTGAATAAATTTTAGTTTGATCACACATGAATAAAATATTTTTATTCATATTTGTTCTTTTTGTACGTTCAAAACACACAAACAAACAAACAAAAAACAGATTTTATTATAAAAAAAAACATGCAAACAATTTGAATTTGAATAATAAATAGAACAGTAACATAATCAAATTTAAAGAAATTAAATTTAAGATGTTTCATAGCTTTGATGAAAATAAATCTATTTCAAAATATTAAATGTATTTAATTAAAATTAAAAGAGAAAAAAAAAAATGAAAATACCAAACGATAGAATTATATTTTATGCCATTTAGATTTTCGCACAAATTTGATGTGTTCGTTTGTTGCAGTTTGACACTTAAATTTTTGGAAAAATATATGATTTAATGAATTGATTTTAAATTATTATTATTTTTTTTTTAAATTCTCTGTAAATATTCAAGTTTATTCCAATTAATTATTAAGTTATTTGTTATTTTTGGAGCGTTGAATAAAAATTGTACGATTCATTTTAAAATCGTTTTGTTCCGTAAACTAAATTGTAAAAATAGCTGTTTCGACTATTTGGAGATGTGAGATTTGTCGTCACATTATATTGTTTTTTTTTTTCTGAGTAACAATTATTTTGGTCCATGAACAAAGACATAAAGTTACTATTTTCATTTTCAATACTGTGTTAGAAGCCAACAAGCTGCATTTTTTTTAAAAATATATTGCTATCAATAAAATAAAGAATTTAAATTATAATTAATTGTTGTTAAAAAAAAAAGCTATTGGCCATAAATAAATATTTTATTATTACAACAATTAATTATTTATTATTTATGGCCTCTTGGAAAAAACATTATAAAACTATATAAGAATGATTTCCGATAATTAATTACTTTTCAAAATAGAAAATAAAATAAATAACAAAAAAACAAAACAAAAAAAACTGAAGAAAAATTGAATCACCTGTGCTTTTTTAAAAAATATCGTGTTTAATTGATGTCTTAATTATTAAATAAAGGACTATAATAATGACAAGGTGAAATTAACTACTAAATAAACAAATAAACTAAAACCATTCAATTCTTCGAAATTTGGATTATTTTTTTGACGTCATTTTTTTCAAATATCATTTTCACAACAGCATTGTTAGCTTTGAAATGGAAATGACATAGCAACACTATTGTAAATATATAGAAAAAATATTTGTTCTTCTTTTAAAATATTCATTTTGCAATAATTTTCAACAAAACATTTAACAATAATAATAATAATAATATTAATATTAATATTAATAATAATAAGAATAATAATAAAAATATAAAAATAATAATAATAAAATATAATAATAATAATGTTAATAATCATATTCATAATAAAAATATGTACTATTTAATATGAATTAACAAATAAGCATATTTGCTTCAAGATTTATAAAACACATTCTACTGTCACCAATGACATAAACTCTGATAATAAGTTTACTTTCTTCGCTATTTTTTTTCCTTTTTTTTAAACTCTTTTCTTTATTGTTCGTTAATAATTTGGGAGCACAGAATCATTATTTTGTATAAAACTCATTGCCGACGAATATGTTGATATTAATTAGTGATATTAAATTGGTGATGATTTGTGTTGAAACAATATATTTTTTTTTTATTTCTATGTAAAATGCAAAAAGATGATAGAAAAAAAAAATCAATTATTAAATA
Source organism: Catotricha subobsoleta (assembly GCA_011634745.2). Lineage (NCBI taxonomy): Eukaryota > Metazoa > Arthropoda > Insecta > Diptera > Cecidomyiidae > Catotricha > Catotricha subobsoleta. Next base: position 12,708 of record JAABKK020016571.1, read on the forward strand.
AACATAATTAAGATGGAAAAATTATATACCAAAATATATTACACTGATTTGTAGATTTTATACAAAACATATACTGAACAAACTTTCTGGTTTCATTATTTAAGTGTAGTAATCAGTTTTGTTCATTTAAAAAAAAAAAAACTCTTCGAATTGTTTACAAAGCGCATGCAATGCTTGTTTTTCTCTTTAATAAATTGACTGACTTTTGAATGACCGATTTAGTGAATGAATTCAGAACTATGAGCTTTCAATTATATATTTTTATAGTGTAGGGTATACACGAAGTCATTTTCATATAATTAAAAAAAAAAATTGTAAATATTCTATCTTAAAAACTGACGGTTTCTTAGCAAATGGACATAAAGTAAAATTAACAAAACTATCTTCTTCTTCTTTTTTTTTTTTTTTAAAAAAAAAAGGAAATAATTCACAAATCATCACAACAATAATTGTGATAAATCACTCAAAATTAACATTTAAATATAGGAAGAAAAAAGAAAATTGTGAATATTTTGATTATGTTATATTCTGTGCACCAATTTTTTTCTACTTCGTATCTTTCAATGAAAAAAATATACCTTACAAATATATCAAACCAAATAAAATTTAATTAATATAGTTATTTAATAATAATGGCAAATGGCTAAATGAACGTAAAAGTCATATTTTTACAGTTGATTATTTATGGTGTGCATTGTTAAAATGAAAAATTTGAAAAGTGCATGATTGAAATACATAATAATATGTGTACGTCAGTCAAAAATTAAGTGGTAACGTTACTCCCTCTTCATACCAAATAAATAGTCGTGGTTGAATCGCTTGAACTTACACTTCCAACGTTCCATCTATTTATTTCAATACCTATCTATATACTACATAGTATATATACTAAATCACATCAAATAATAAATACAAACTCATTCAAAATAAATAACTGATAGTGTGGGAATTACATAAAGTTTTTAGAATTCACACTTAAACTTTCTATTTTAACTTAATACATAATATTTTATAAAATTGTAAGAACAAATAAATATTTTTTTTTTTTTTATTGAGTTTCAAGTTAATATAAATGATGGTGATGTCAATTCTATTTTTTTTATTTTTACAACATACAAAATGCACTTTAAGATTTTTCATTTTAAGAAAGAGGGGCCAACCTACTTTGTAACTGTAAAACTAAAAAGAGAACACAAAATATTAATTATAATTAATCTATTCGGTAACCCAGCGATAACGATCGATTCCTGCGTATGCAATTTCAAACAGTTTGATGGATGGTAAACACGGAGAGAAGAATGACTGGTATTTAAACAAGGAGAAAATTGCTAATTGCTAATGAATATTTGCTGAATATCATTTTAGAAATGTTGAACATACTACAAAGTTTTAACAATTACTGAAGGCGATTGCAACAATAAAAGCGGAATAGATGTAATTCGATCTTTGCAAATTTAGTTCAGTATTACCGAATTCTTTATACTATTTTAAATTATTCAATAAATTAATTGTTTAATAAATACATTTTCAATACGTTATTCACGTTGAATATTTGTTATAAAACCTTAGGTATATAGATATCAATACAAAAACCTTAAACTAGAAATTTTCTGAATTTCTTTTTTTTTTTAATAACAAAACAAAATTAAATAAAAAAAAAGTTTCAAAATGCTATTTGCATTAAATGTGGTTCTTTTTTATATTATATAATTTAAACAATTAATAAATAAAACTTAAAACAAATTACAATTAGAGAACAAATTTAAAAAAAAAAATCATAATAATTAAACTGATTTTTTAGCGTAAAAGTATTAAAAAAAAAAAATTAAATATTATTAAAAAAAAAAAAGGGAAAAAAACTAAATATATAAATATGCAATAGCTTGGTAAATTTAATTAATAATAATATGAAAAAATTAAAAAAAAACAAATTTAAAATGATATAGAAAAATAATTATATACAAACATGTATAATATTTAACATTAATTGTATAAGAGAAGAATACCACTTAATAAGTTTTAGCAAGAAATGATGATGAATAAAAAATAAAACAAAACAAAAATTAAATGGATAGTTTTCATTTTACTATTAATTAAAAAAAAAAAATTAAACTTTTAAAAGTAAGCAAAAAAAAAGGTTGCTTCCATTTAAAGACATTACAAAAACCAGAAAAGAAAAATTATGAATGTAAATACAATAAATGACGTCATTGATGAATTATATTTCTAAATATATATTTTCTTTTGATTAGTAATATTTGACTTTACATTTAAGAAAAAAAAAAAAAACTTCTACGGACATAAAATAATATTATTCTTGAAAAGGAAATTCATATTTAAAAAGACTTACTACGCACTAATAAATATATATTCGATCAAATTAATGTTAGACAACTGATCATTTAGAATGATAAAAATATTGTACTGCAATTCAAATTATCCATTTCAACCAGACACACAACATAATAACACAAACAAACTCGTGACACAATTTTACACGACTATAGGTAAAAAATAAAACACATTTGATAAAAAATTTAAGCTAGATCATAAACAGATGAACACAGTATAACATTAACAGTAACACACTGCGGACATCCTTTTGAAACAAGAATTCTAATCATATTACATTTATCTGCATGTTTTTAATACACGCTTATTTAATACAATTCTCTGTATAATAATTGGCTAAAAATATAAATATAATTTATAATTTATTGTATCTGTAATTTGTTTAATGATGATTAAAATTAAGAATTATTGAAGAAAAAAGAAACTGTAATTTTTTCTACTTGATCAAAATAAAAATTGATAATAATTAAAAAAAAGCAATTGGTTTTATTCAATTAAATTAAATTCATTAAATATTGTATTAAATTATGGGGATTTTATCATATAAAGATACTCAAAATTCGGTTACTAGCTTTATAGTTAGTTTCCATCAAATGCATACATAGACATACATGTTCGGTGAAACAAAGAGACTCTTCTATAAGTTTCTTCCAGTATACGTACTCTTTTTATACAGATTGGGACGATATCGGAGTTAGGAAGTTAAAATGTATTTTAAGTACACTTCAGTTTTCAGTTTTATACACAGCAAACACTAAAATAATAAATATTTTTTTTTTATTCTTGTACTTCTAAGTATTTTCTGTACAATCAAATAATTATTATATACGATTAGAACTTGGAACTGCCGTGTCCTGGAACAATTATCTTAATACATATTTCACAAATTAGACACTAATATTGAATAAAAAAAAAATATGTATTTTTTTTAAACTTTTAAAAGCCATAAAACAAGCTGCAAATTAATTGGTACACTACTTTATTTTATATAACAATATACCTATAATTTTTCTTATTTTACGAACAGTAAAATACATACATTTTCTATAAAAAAATAATTTTCCACATCTTATTAAAATCTTCTACACCTTATAGATATTTATAAATTTTCATGTGGAAGATTTTTCTAAGATGTGAAAGATTATTTCGTAAGGTGTGGAAGATTTTCATCAGATGTGGAAGATTTTTGTTAAGGTGTGGATGACTTTCGTAAGGCGTGCATGGAAGGTGTTTCACATATAAAACCTTCCACATCTTATGACCTTCTTTAAGAAAATCGATTTTTCTTGATTAAAATTATTACAGATTGTTTCCAAACCCTATATATTTTCAAGAGCCGACATTTTACGTTCACTAAATTCTGTGAAAAAACAGGTCTTCATAGAAAAAAAAAAAATAAAGTAAAAGTACAAACAACTTTTAAATTGTTAAATCTAACCGTTAATGAAACCGTCGTAGTGCAATAATGTGAACGTACATTTGTTACCGCTTTCGATCACTTGCTAACGAACCCAGTTTCCGTCTGTTAGCATACGTAACCAGCAGTCTGCATTGTCATTTGAACAAATTTGTTTTTTTTTTTGTTTGAGTAAATCTTGAAACTATGGTTTCTGAAATAAATGTATTATTTTTTTACCCCATTGTAATAATAGTTCTCTGATTTAAGTTGATAATCTTGAATTGTTTTGTTTTTAATGTATTTTTTCAACTACACTGGTTATCAAAAATTTGTATATATTTGTGTAAGCGTCTGTTTCATTACGATGGTTAGTTTTTAACAGGCGTATTTGTATGGTAATATCTAAACGGGTTGTTGCTATGTTAATGCTTGTAAATTCTTTTTCAGATTGTCGAAAAAATTGTGTTTAATAACAAAATATTGTATATTTCTGTTTCTAGGTCAAAATGGATTACACCCATTATTTCCCACCATTTATTCTATTTCGAAAAAAATGTGGGTTAACCCATTTTCAAATTAAACCATCGATATGTGTATGAAATGTATGTACCATTGTACACTTTTAAGTGTATTCTAACGTCTTTCATTATTTCCATAAATCGACTGTAAAATTGTGTAATATATTAATCTAATATTGATGTAATATTATATGAAATATTAAGTACATTTCATAGTTATAAATTTCATATAATCTTAGAACACTATTAGCGCACCTGATATTTTGACTTAAATTGAACCTTGAATATAGCATGCCCAGATATAAAGAAAATTAAACAAGTTATTATTTAGTTATTTTATTTATATAATATATATTTGATAAGCTTTGAATAAAGTATGTGAAATTCTAAACGTCAAATAAACCATGAGGATATCATTTCATAGTTACTCTAATGGCAAATTACCAGTAAAATAAGCATTTATTGGCGAATCTGATAACTTTATAGCGTATCCATTGCATAACCTTATTGGGGATGTAATATAATAATATAATAAAATAATAATATATAATTATTTCATCTATTACAATATATTTTCAATGTATATAAAACAGCTAAAATTCTCTGCAGTACTTACCACATATTGCTATATTTCTATTCAATATTTACTTATAAATAATAACAAAACTTCAATAAAATAATGTTTATTTATTTTATTTAAAATGAACATAGTTTTTATTAAAAAAACATTAATTTACAGTAAATAAGGCATTTATAATTATTTCTTTTAATAATATAAATGGTCTCACCATAATCATTGTTTTATTAAACTTCAAGATTATAGCTTGTGAGATACCGATGATCTATAAGAACTTTACAAATTTATAATTTATGTACTTGTTACGAGTTTCTATTTAACTATGTATTTATGTTAATTATTATTTATTTCCATGTTTGATTTTGACAAAAGTTCTGAGAAATCGTTCTGAAAGTTTTAGTTAGATGTACAAGTAAATAAATTTAAATAAATTAAAAATGAATACTAATATGTTTTCGTTACCAAACAATACAATATTTATATAAGTAATATAGACAGTGTAATACAAACGCTAAATATCAAATAAATTTATTTGGAAAACACCAAATTCAATATAAAAATACTGTTTTTTTTTTTTAAATTTTTGTGCAACTTTTTATTGTATTTTATTGAAGCGAATTGAAAACTTTTGAAATTATACTTGTAAATATCATTCCAGTTATATAATATATATAATATATATACGAGTATATAGTAAAAGGAAAAATTAATTAAACAAATATTATTTGAATTATATCTGAATGTACCTGAAGATGCAATTAATAATATTAATAATAATAATTAATAATGATAATTAATAATTTATTCATTCATTTATAGAGCTGTTAATAAAAACCGGATTTTGAAAGTACGGATATCCGGATATTATCAAAAAAAATAATCCGGATGGACGGTTTTTCCGGTTTTCGGATTTAGAAGATTTTACGGATATTGACGGTTTTACGGATATTGACGGTTTCACGAATACTGACGGTTTTGCACGGTTTTTCCGGATTTTCAAATTTGCGGTTATCGGTTTTCGAATAATTTGAAACCGGATATTTTCAATACGGATATCCGGTTTTCAATTTTGATGGATAATAACAGCTCTATTCATTTATATACAATATATACATGTTAGTTTGGTCATATTTTATAATAGAAGCTCCATTGAGCCAAGATGCTCATTTAAGGAACTAAATAAGAAGCGATTTTTTTTTAAAAAAAATTGTCATTTCATTAGAAAAAACAAAATTGAGTTTATAAGTATTCAAATATTTAAAATATTTTAAATATTGAGAATAAAAAATTTTGATAACTAAATTACATTTATGATATCGTATGGTCATAAAAGATATACAAAGGTATGTTCATTACTTAAGATTAATTTTTTTATTGCACTTTTGAATAACTTTAATTTTTTAATGTTTTTAATTGTGGTTTGTATTATAAGCTTTCGAACCACTAAACTGAATATTGGATTCACCATAGTAGTTGTTTACTTTACATTGCAGAAGCTATTGATTCCTTCTTCTAAGAGTATCAGGTTTGTTTGTATTTAAACTCGAAATTGTTGATTAAGCGTTCCTTGTTTAGTGATGTAAACACTGTTTCACATAATTGTTGGAATCTTAGTTCATTGACTGGAATCACATTAATTGTTAATGAAAATTTACTTTGGATAAAATAAAAAAACAAAATCATAAATCTTATTATAAATATTTAGGCGACAGAATTAGTTCAACATAAAATTTATGCACTTTTCATTTACCTATTGTACGAGTAAATCAATTATTCAAAGAAACGACCTTACCAAAAAAAATATTATTTTTTTTCTTTTTTAAAATAAGTAAAGCTGCAATTGATATACACTGCTTGCTGACGTGGAATAAATTTTAGTATTTATATGATTATATGCAAAGACAAGATGTTTATACATAGGAATAGGAAACGATAATTGATAACAATCGTTTAGTTGCCATTAATTACTCTAGCGAAAAAAAATTAAAAATATTCGAAAATCTTGCTATGCAAATGCATATATGTTTTTGCTTCTATGATGGTTATGGCTTATAGAACTGTGACAGTGTTTATAGTGACGAAATTAATGAAATGGTAAAACCATGTTCATGATATATTTATGTCATATAAAAAAAAGCTGCCAATTAATAGATACACAGTAAACTACTTTAATTTTGTTACATTGAAACCTATTCTAAATTTAAATTCTATATTCTTTTTCTTATTTGACGCACGATAAAATACATAAATTTTCTATAACAAAATAGTCTTTCACATCTTAGAAAAATCATCCACTTAAAGATCTTAAAAATATCTATAAGTTGTTAAAGATATTTCGTTAGATGTGGAAGATTTTCGTAAGGTGTGGAAGGTTTTCGTAAGGTGTGGGAGATGTAACGTGTCCCACATATAAAAATCTTCCACAATTTGTCAACTTTATTAAGAAAATTGATTTTTACAGACTGAAAATCATTATAGATGGACTCCAAAATCCATATATTTTCAAAAACGACTATGCCGCGTCTTACGGTGGGTCGATGACCAATATCAGTTTACTGAATTCTGAGAAAAAACAAGTCCTCATAGAAAAAAAAAACTATCCAACAATTTATTTTTTTCAAAAATAAAAATAACACAGATGCACATGAGGGTGGATCGATCTTTTGTAACACCCCCGGTACCACTGTTTTCTGAGTTGCATTTTGTCTCAAGATTACCGTCATA